>LN483731.1:0-131485 GCA_900002565.1 Culicoides sonorensis
AACAAAAAATAACATTTAAAAATTATTATTATTATTTAATTTTAATTTAAATATTTTAATTTCATTTCCGAGTACATTTAATAATAACAATTATACAACAAAATTATACGAATCCGTCCGTTTCATACCACGATTCGATCAAGACTGAACATATACACATAATGAAAGGTTTTCATTCAGTATATTTTTATATTATTTTGTATTAATGTGTACATTTACCGGTCTCACACACATAAACAAAATGAAATTATACGATTATTTACGTGAATGAATAAATAAATTCAGCATATGCATAAAGAAAAGAAGAAAAAAAAAGTAAAAAACCGGATTATTTTATATTTGTATGTATGTATGTATGTTTATTTATTATTATTATTATTTTATTTAATATTATAATAATATTATGGAAGAAATGAACGTATTATGTATGTTGTAACTCCCACAGGTAAATCTATTCTATGGAGAGTAGTTTTTTTGTCGGCTTTTATTACATTTGTATGGTTTCCTGTGTGTGTACTTGTCCAATTCTAGCATAGCATAAGATTTTTGGTTCATTTTTCTTGGTATACACACGTTAATGTTTAAAATATATAAATAAATAAATTTGCATATAATCGTTGGTGTGTGATGTTATTTGCACAAGTGCATAGAAACTCTTATTAAATGTTTTAATATTTTTAACATGATACAGTTAAGTCAGAAGTTTTTTTTTTTTGTTAAATTTTGTGTGGGGGTGTCATTTCTTATTAAAATAACAAATCAAGGTGCAAATATGTAACATAAAGTGTTTTTTGAATAATTGCTTACGATAATAATTACACACAATTTAATTTTTTTTTTAATTTCTAAGTTTTTATAATTTTCTATCATAACTCTATGTGCATTTGAATTAAAAATTCATAATAAATTAAATTCTATAATAGAAAAATGAAATAAACTATTGTTATAATATTGCACCTGTAATAAATGTCATATTTGTGTATGTGTGTGGGACATTTATATATATCAAGTGTTTGAGCATTTCAATTTGAATTAAGGTCATGTGTTTTTTTTTTGAAGTGTTTAAGAATAAATTGTTATTTATGATCAATTTTATGTTTTTTTTTTCATTATGATTGACAATGTTGTATGGCAACCTCACTTGAGGCGATTGATTAATTTAATTAATTCTAATGTATGTGATTTGTTTATTTCATTTCATATTCATACATTATTTTGTTTCGTGTTAATTGTTGTTTATGTTTGACATGATCTGAATTTTGATATTAAATATGATGATGTTAATTGTCATTGTTAAAAATGTTAATATTGAATTATTGGTTTTATTATAAAAGATATTTTAATGTCTTAATTATAATGTTTAAAAAATATGACAACAGACTTTGCCCATGTGATTGAGAGAAAAAAAGTTCGTCGCTTGATTTCCATACAGCTCTTTCATTATCAATTCAAGGAATAAAATTTTTCATTTTCTTATAATCTTAAGAAATGTAAACCTAATGTTCGTACGAGCAAATGACGATTAATTTGTTAATTGGATTGCAATTCATCCCTTGGGTATGCAATGAATTTTATGTTTATGTTAAATTTGTATCTCTTAGTTTATTGAAAGTGGTTGTGATTCCTTGTATCACATTTAGTTTCATTTTCATAATGAGTTCTGTTCACTTCTAAAGTTGCTATCGATATCAGGCTGAATTAGACTGAACCTCCGAATTCCTATTCATGTCTTGCTGTAATTTAACGTTCTTTGAACAGGAGATCTTACTGTGTTGCTTTCAGTCTAAAATGATTGTTTCAAAAGTTCTCAGAAAGTTAAGTAGAATCAAAATCGTTCTCGTGTTATGACTATCAATCTTGTCTAATAAAAGTCATAAACCTCTGAGAATTATGAACAATTGACGTCGTTTCATATCTCAATTCGCAGAAGTTTTTTTATCATTCAAATTTCAACAAAAAAGTATCAAAGGCCAGTGATCTCTTTCCTAATTCATATGCCAATTGTTCATATCATGAAACAATTGAACAAAGTAATAACAGTTACCATAAAAAAATTTAAAACAAAATTAAAACCACCAAATTAAAAATGATGCATTTTTTTGGAAACAATAACGAGTAAAATATTGTTTTTATTATAATTTTTTCGTGAAATTCCCCAAAAAAACTACACATTCAAATTAATATCTATGCAAATGTTAATCAATCAAGTCTGTATTTTTTTTTGTTCTTTTTTTTGTAACGAAGGTACAAGAAAATGAGACAGAACAATGCATAATGAAGATTTACTGTGCACTTTTAACAATAAAATAAAATAAAATAATAAATATGATCGTACAATGTCATGTAAAATTTTATCAAATATGAGAAACGTGACACTTGTATCAATGAGCTAAAAATATGGTACTAAATTATTAGGTTTTTTGTTATCATTTTTTTTTTAATTTAAATTTTGAATGAAATCTGAATATTTTTGTCAAAAAAATAACATTTTTTGAGGGAATTTCGACAGAACAATAGAATTTTGAACAAAAATTTAAGTAAAATTTATTACCTTTCAGCATCACTACAGGAATTTGTCTTACTAACCCACATTTTCACTTCACTTGACTAGTGTAATGTTCTTTTTTTTGATAAATATCCTTTACAACACACCTCTTTTAATGTTACGATGTGTTTATTGAATGAATTTACGTCATAACAATGCATTTTCCCATTAAAATTTAAATTAAAATAATTGATTGCAATTTAAAATGTTTCGTCTTCTTGTCTTGTTGTATCCGGCAAACTTTAATATATTTTTTATATGTCAAATTTTTAATGGGAACCGGTTAAAATTAAATTAAAAAAAAAATCATCATCAATTTCAAAGAAAATTTATATTTTTATTATCAGTTTAACACACTACTAAAATCAATTGCCATTTCTTCTTTCTCCTCCTCCCAATTTTTATGTTGTTGTTTTTTTTAATCTCTTTTCGCTGAAAAATAATAAAAATTTATAAATAAAAAAATAAGGTAATAATATAAATAAACGACTATAAAAAAAATCCTATAATACAATAAAAAGTAAAATAAATAACATAAAAAAAGACAAAATTTTGCTACATTTGTATGTTAATATGTGACATGTGTGTGGTGTGTCGTGCGTTGCGTATTTGTATTAAAATTATTTTTTTTTTATGTATTTTTTTTTCATTTTTGGGGACATAATAAGCCAATTCTTGAATTCAAAATTAAGAAATTCTTTTCACTCATCGTCAGTTAAGATTCGATCGCTGAACTAATCGTACGGCTTAAATTTCATTGATTTGGAATTAAATTCGATATTAAATTAAAATTTTTTTTGGTGTTTTTTTCATTTCAAGGTAAATATTTATTTTTAACATTTGATCATATTTTTTGATAACTCATTTAAAGTGAAATTTTCTTAGAATGATATTATTAAAATTGCAAATAATGATGTGTGTGTGATAATTCAATTGAAAAATCATCTTGAGTAGCTGAGTAATAATAAAAATTGTTGACTTTTTTGACCACAAACTTATTTTTTTTTATTGTTATTGAGTGTCAAGTGCAATAAAGTAAATAGAACTAATAATAATATTTCGCACACGTACATTTAACATTCAAATGATATGATGAAATTATGAATAGGGTAATGACCTACAAAAAAAAAATACTCTAGAAAAGCAGAATTTGAATGATATTAGACAATTTTGGCAAGAACTTGTTCTGATGAAATTTCCAAATTTGATTAGTTTTGAATATATTATTCTTGTACCACCCACTTCATGGTGATATTTTTTTTTGTCAGATATCAAAAAAAATATACAAGAAAATACAATTTTACAAATTTTTTATGAAAGTGAACTTAAAATCAATAAAAAAATGCACTTCATTCAAAATTGCAATGACACAGTTAAAATTTCTTATTTGAATTTGAACATTAAAACTATGGACCACTTTAAAATTGGTAATTTTTATTTAAATTTTGGTGAAGATCAAATAAAGTAACGGATAAGAGCAAATAAAAAAATACGTAATCATGCAGTGAAAAAAAAAATAAGAAGACGATGATAAAAATCTTCGCATGATGAACTTCAAATGAAAGTTTGCTGCTTCCTCTCATTTGGACACATAACTTAAAATTTGACTTTTAGGGTTTCAGTATGTGTCTGCCTCTGATGACCATAAGAAAAAATATATGAGTTCAATAACTGTAAAGAATTCAAATTCCAAAACCATCTTTGTTATCCATGCAATGTTAAAATAAGACTTGAACTCAATCATAATTGAATGACCTTTTCATCAACTCATCATTTAATTTTATTTTACAAATATTTACAAGATAATTTGCACTTCATAAGCTGTAAGCACACTTGTTGTGTCATTTTTGATGCAAATCATCAGTAAAAATTTTATTGTCTCTACACTTCTTGTTAACAAATAAGATGATTATTAATTTTCTACTCATTTTTTTTTTTACTTTAAACTTCTCCTTACACACAAATCACACACACATTTTATCACACACCTATATCATTAACTGTAGACCACAAATTAGGCTGAGGAAAGTCTTTTATACTTTTCCGGTTATTCCCCACTAATAATTTGCCGAAATTATTAAGGGGAGTATATTTTTTAAGTATATTTTTAATAAAAAAATCGTTCTTTCTTCTCTAACTTTGCAAATTCTACTAAAATCTAAATCATCCAAGTCAGACATGCTCTTATGTTAAAAAAATCTGAATTCTCTCCTTCCCCAGAACAGTTACAGCTGCTTTTATTTTGATTTACTATTTTTTTTATTTTCTACTAGATAATACTCTCAACTTATGAAATTCGTATAGCTTTATAGAAATATGTACAAAATTTTCGCTATAAACATTTTAACTAGAAATTTTAGTTTTTTTGAAAAAAATTTCAAAATATCACGAATTTCTTTACATTTCGTTTTAATTATACGAAAATAATGAAAAAAAAAAAACAAATAATCATTATATTTAAGAAAAATTTACCATACAGCGAAATATATTCATTAAATATTTTTTTGCCTTATAAACTGAGAAAGAAAAAACTCTAAGAATATTTTAATACATTAAAAAAAGAACTTTAGGTTATGCAAGAATAAAAAATGATCGCTTTACGATATTTTAAAAAAAAATTTTTATCAGTAAAAATATACTCCCGACTGTATATATACTTTCCCCCCCACCAAGATTTTTGAGACAAAATAAACCGGAAAAGTAGAAACGACTTTGCTTGGCCTTATTTATTTTATGATTAAATCTTTCTTCTTGTTATTAAAAAAAAATCAAAATTATTCTACTTGGATTGAAAGTGCACAAAACTGGTGTCATTCGTTAAAAAAGTGTTGACCAAAAAGGACGTGAAATTTACAATAAAACAATTTTTTTTTCAATAATTTAAACGGTAAATTTCATTTAAAATTTATTTTCATGTAAAATTTTAAAAGTGATGTCACAATAATAAGAAGAAGAGAAATTATTTTAAATTTAACAAGACGATAATTAATCTTAAATGTTATAAATTATCAGCCTAATATTCGTAAAAGTGCTAATTCTAATATCACGGAAATCTGATAAAAAATTGACCAAAAAAGAGAAATTTTGATGGAGAGAGATGGAGAAAGAGAGTGAGAGAGTTCATTAAACTCAATTCTAATCAAATTCAGTTCATATAAGTTTATGTTTGTTTGTTAATTTGCACATTGAATTCATTTAAATATTTTATTAACTTGTTTCTTTTTATTTCATATTTTGATATGATACGAAAAAAAATATAAAAATAAAATAAAACATGAGTAATATGATTTTTTTTGGTTAAATTCTATAAAAATATGCAAATTAAATTCTATAAAAAATTTAATTTAATGGAATTTCTCCTAAATTGTAACACTGTCAAGTCTAAAAAGTTGGAAAATGGCACTCGAACTCGCTGAGATACAACTACATGTGAATTGAATGCCATTTTCAGATATTTTTTAAATGTAAATTGTATTTTTGCTTGATTTTGATTAGAGTTTGGCTCACATTCAAATTCAAAAGACCTTTGACTGGATCCCACTCTCATTTTTAACTTAATGTGTGTCAATTTTTACGTGTTTTGTATTTTTATTACAATTTTATTTCATATTTTTTTTACAAATTTATGTCTTATAATAAATATTTTTTAATAATCATTTTCTTTATCTTTCAACATTTAACAGGTACAAGCTCCTGTTTAATTGCCAATTTCTTTTGTGAGTCATCATCATGCGACACCTCTTCATATTTTCTGTCCTTGTATGGTCTGCAATTGCACTGCCAAATGTAGGACCTCCAAAAGATTTCAATTTGAAATCATTCCTCTACAATTTTCGACATCCAAAGTTACTCAATTTAGGATCCTTCAGATTCGGAGCTGCCCGACAACTTCAGGATATGAACAAATGTGATCTCCCCAATCCAAGCTATGAGTATGTTGGTGGAATGGTCGTTAATGCTCCTGATTGTGTGATCAGCGAAAAGCCGTTTGTGAATACTGTGGAAGAGTGCTTAAATTTGTGTAAAAAAGAAAGATTATGTTCAACATTGGAGTTAACGGAAGGAGTTTGTACGTTATATGCTATCAGCTATGACAAAAATCCAGGTAAATATTTTTGGTCGTTAATATGAGATTATGCAAATTTAATGTGATTGTAAATGTAAATGTGTCTTTTTTTTCAGAGAAATTTGAGCAAAAAGAGGTTAAAGGTTTACATGCCGTTATTCAAAGACGTTGTGCTGAATCGACGTGTCAAGAACCATGGCAATCCAAGGTGTATGCTCAATATCGAATGGTAGATCACGTTGAAAAGATTCGTGATGGATGTACAAAAGATGAGTGTATCGAAGCATGCATAAATGAGACAGAATTTCCCTGTAAATCCGTTAATTATGATCCTAATAATCAAACATGTGAACTTAATGGAGTAAATCGACAGAATATTGCATCACTTAAAGCTCTTGTATATGATATGGGTAATTAAATGGAAACGCCTGGTATTTTGTAATTTAATATCGAATTTTAATTTTTTTTAGATACACTTTACATCGAAAATAGTTGTACCAAGGAACCATCAATGGTTTGCACTTACGAAACTCAACCAAATATGATTCCAAACACATTTGATGCATTTTATGTGGATGTCAGAACGGAAAGTGGCTGCAAGGAGAAATGTGATGCATCACCAATAAAGTAATTCTTTTCAATATTAAGATTCAAATAATAATTTTAAATAAATTTTCATTTTGAATAGGTGTCGATCATACACTTTTGGATTAGTTGCCAATATCCCAATGTGTTTCCTCACACATACAGTCAGCTCTGAAACATTGGATGCCCAAGAAGCAATGTGCATACTTTCAAATGTGAACACGACTGAGTTGAAAAATTGTTATGACTTTGAAACTGTTTGCACGGCTGATGGTGTTCAAGTTACATTCCATGCTTCACGTGAATTTGATGGCATCGTTTTTCCACCAAATAGTCCATTCTGCCAACAACCCATTGATAATAGCAATACCTTCACATTTACCGCTTCATACACAGATCCAAATTGTAATGTCATGTCTGATGGCAATGGTCAATTCTCACTTGAATTGCAATTACAACACTACAAAGCACAAATATCGGAACCAGATTTCATCATCAAAGCAGAGTGCGAGTATGCCGGACCACTCACTGAAGAACCTGACACTGAAAGACCTTCACCAGGTGATCTTATTACCGAAACACCTGTAACTGAGGAGCCTGATGAGTCGACACGTGAACCTCAAGTTACTCCAGCTCAACCAACGACTGAAACTGCACCCGAACCAACAACAGAAGCCATCACAGAACCAACAACTGAAGCCACAACACCAACAACTGAATCGACAACACCATTGACATGTCCTGAACCAGCTACACAAGAACCTCAAATTATCATTCAAGAAGCTTCATGTCCCGCGCCAGTTCAATGTCCAGAATGTAAACAACAAGGACCACCACGCCTTGGAATTACAGTGCTCCATAGAAATGTAACGGAATTGAAAGAAGATCCCAAAATTGGTGATCCCGTTGCATTGGCCTTCTTTACCTCAGATATCAATTCACCCTTTGGACCTAGAATCACAGACGTTGCTGCTGTAAATGTCAACGATGACAGTATCTTCCAAATGATCGATAAACGTGGTTGTCCAGCTAAACCATTCATTGCTGGTAAAATTTACAAGAAACAAGACGGACTTTACATGTCCGACTTCGAAGCATTTACATTCAATCAACTTGACACTATCCGATATAGAGCAAGTGTTGAATGGTGTTGGGGTGAATGCAAGCCACCAATTTGTGATGATGATGAAACTGAATTGAATAATCAGAATGACGTTTATTTGGACTCATTACAAACAAATCGATTGGTTTGAAATTTGTAACGGAAAAATTATAGAAAAGACTTTCTATGCATTTAATAGTATTTTATGATAAATTTGAAGCTTAAACAGATTAAGTTAAGCTGAGAAATAAAAAATATGGGTATAATTTATTTTTCATTGTGACAGGGTAATTTTAAGTATCATTTTAAATTCAAAAACTAATAAAATTTTATCGTAAATTATCAATTAATATTGTTTTCATGGATTCTCTTCTAACCGATCGTTAAATATCTTGCTAGACTATAAAATTATTTTGTAGTAATAAAATTGAAGAACATATAAAAAAAAATTTATTCTAATTAACATATTTATGACTTATGATTATCTTTAGATACCGTTTTAATGTGACTGTTTTTTTCGGCAAATTTTGATTTAATTAAAGAAATTTTGACGACAACGAATACTAAAAGAAAGGTAAAAAGTACCGGTCAATGGGGTATCATAACATGATTTTGCTACCCAGATTATCAGAGACCATTCAAGCGACGTATTTCCAATTCCTACATGTCCCAGATGGCTAATGAGAGTTTATTAAAGGTCACACAATTAATTATATTCAACTCGTTCGAAATGCGTGACGATTGCGAGCCTTTTTCTTTGATTTTGAAGAAAATTTTCATCGTAAATCGTAAACACTGCAAATTCTCCTGAAAATTAAATAGTTCTAAATCATGCAGAAGTCATGTTACGAGCTTAGCTAGCATGACTATGATCTGAATTGAGCCTTATGTTTTACTTTTCTGATCATATTTTTACCCCATTTAACGGTACTTTGCCAAAAAAAGTATCAAAAATTTTGCTGTTTCATACCAAGTTCAACTAATCAAATAGAAAAATAAATTTCTATTGAGTGAGAGGGTAATAAAATGAAAATTACGATGCTAATTTTATTTGCTGATTATAAATGTTTCATTAAATCTTATCGATAGACTCTCATACTGGATGCTGAATGATTTGATCTGATTTTAAGTTTGATGGGTTAGTAAAACATTTCTCTAAATCAACTAAAATAGTTTTTGATTGGATGTTGATAGAACATCACCTGTTTTTGTAGAAATATTTTTATTTTTAATATTAAAAATTTAATAAGAAATTTTAATATTTTTTTCTTATCTCTTTGCGATCTGACGTCATTCATGAGATAGATTGAATATCAAAACGAATTAAAAAAAAAATAAGAATAAAGGGAAAAGAAGAAAGACGAATAATAAGTGAAAGTGAAAAAACATATAAAATAACACGTTAACAATCAAATTCACGTCTATTAAGCTATTTTAGTGGTGTAGGTCAGGAATTAAAAATAAAAATAAAAAAAAACAAAAGAAAAAAATATTCAAGGACGTTACATTTAAATGTTAAATGACATAATGAAAATAATTCCAATATTTATCACATTAATTTTACTTCACTCAAATTTTACGTTTGCTCGAGTGGCTCGTGATGGTCAATCCGTGTGGGAATATCAACAGCTCCTGCAAGAGCTTCAAGACCAAATTCAACAAGATCCCATTGTGACAGACTGTCCAAGTGAGAATACGGGATTTCAATTGATAAGTGAGTGAGTAAAATCGAAATTAAATGAAATTTAATTAAATTCACTTACATTTTGATGATTTTTTGTTCAAGTTATCCATTTTTACTGGCTGACAATTCAATTTTAAAACGTGTCCTTAACATTCCATCTCTGGTTGAGTGCATTTATCATTGTCGTGATAATGTTCGATGTACATCTGTAACGTATTTTAAAAATGTTTGTATTTTGAATAAGGTGAACATCAAAGATTTTCAAGGTAACTTTAATCTTTTCAAGGTTAAGATAAATTTGAATTGTAATTTTTATAATACTTTTATATTTAGTCACATATCAAAACATTTGTCTGTAAAAACGCCTGTGTAGCCTTTCTGAGCCATCCAAGACCCATAGTTTCTTCTGAAACTATGCCTTATTTTCGTTGGCCGAGGTGCTCGCGTAAAAAAAAATTAGGGTTTCCATATAAAAAAATAGGGTTGCCGAACAACTTTTGGTCAAAATTAACGGTTTTTCACCAAAATTCAAAAATTTCCATAAATTTCCCGGAAAATTAAAAAAAAAATTATATCACTAAAATCCTCTCAAAATAAGCTACAACTTTGCTGAAGACACCAAAGACCTAAGACGAACTTAAAAAAAAAATTTTTTTTCCATACACATCAATTCTCTTAACAGAATGTGGATACATCGACGATAAATAAAATGCGTATTCCTAAAACTATTATTCAAACTTCTTAGTTCCGATTAATTATGGAAAAATAAAACTAAAAAGTTAAAAATAAAAAAATTTATAAAAAAAATGATTAAAAGTGTGTGTATCCTCAGGAAGTTATTAACTTCTAAAATAAACTTTTATTAAAGGAGGATGGCTAACTAAAAAGTAAAAAACAAGAAGTTTTAAGCAAAATATAATGTTTGAGATAACAGCTTCACAAATTTTTTAAAAGTTGAATTTTTCTGTGAGACTGGTTTTGCGATGGTTTGCTCATAATACTCAAAATTCAACTTTTAAAAAATTTGTGAAGCTGTTATCTCAAACATTATATTTTGCTTAAAACTTCTTGTTTTTTACTTTTTAGTTAGCCATCCTCCTTTAATAAAAGTTTATTTTAGAAGTTAATAACTTCCTGAGGATACACACACTTTTAATCATTTTTTTTATAAATTTTTTTTCCTTTTCAGAATTGGCTGTCAGTACAGCAGAACGCCCCGGTGTTTATAGCTATGCAGAGAAAATTTGTCTTGAAGCTGCACGCGAATGTTCTGATGCATGGCAAATTGAAAAGGTCTTGCATAAGGAAATGATTTACACTCAAGGTGACTTTGCTCAAGTCCCTGCCGAAACATCGATGGATTGTTACAGGAAATGTATTTCAAATGACTTATTCAAGTGTCGATCTGCCGTTTGGATTGAGAAAACAAAATCGTGTACTATTTCAGTTCATAACCGAGCAACATTGAATGGAAATACCGTTTTGACACCGAATATTGGTAAAATTTTCATTAATTTTTACCTCAATTTGCATTTTAAGCTCAATTTTCATTGAAATAGATGCTCAATACATGGAAAATTCGTGTTTTGAGGAGACCAAACGCCGATGTACTTTTGAACCACTCATGAATAGGATGGTAAATTATATTGACACTACAATTTCTGAAGTTAAGGATCACATGGATTGCCGGACGTATTGTCTTGGAGCTAATTATCCGTAACCTTACAATTTTACATTAAAAATTTCAATTAAATTTTTATTTATTTGTTAATAGATGTCGGTCATACTCCTACAACCCTGAAAAGGTTTCGTGTTACCTCAGTCATCATTCCTCGTCAACAGTTTCACGTCGTCTTGCATATAAACCAGCTGGAATCAACATCCAAACTTTTGAATTGGTTGCGTGCTATGGACTTCAGTTGGAATGCTTAGCCGATCGATTTGTCGCTGAAGTCACAACGAATCGTCTTTTTAATGGAAAAGTTTACATTAAAAATTTCGAGGATGATTGTGTGAATGATGTTAATAATTCTCTTGCATTCCGTTTTGAAGTCAAGTATGAGGATGAAAAATGTCATGCAAGGCAATTAGACAAAGGTTTCTATTTAATCGATTTTGTCATTCAATATTTTGATAACATCGTCACATTTAACGACATTTGGCTCTCCACAACATGCCAGTACGATATTCGTGACCAAACACTCACAATTCCCGATGATTTGGGTGTTTACGATATCAAACCAACAGATTATGATGATATGCTATCACAAATGCCACGCATCGACCTAGCCGTTGTCTATCCAAATGGAAGTTACATTGCAGAGACATCTAATGTCGGGTCACTTCTCATTTTGAGATTTGAACCCCTCGAAAAAACAACATTTGGATTTATCGTCAAACGACTGATCGCAACAGACGCAAAAGATAACAGCACTGAAGTCATTTTACTGGAAGATGGATGTCCAGTTCCGCCATATCTCGTATCAGCACCATACCTTAATGCGAGCAACGTCCAAGTCGATTTCAAGGCATTCAAGTATACAAAATCGAAATTTGTACGATTTATGGCTGTTGTGGGTGCGTGTGATGATGATTGTAATCCAATACCATGCAAATTACCCGATGATGAAGTGACAAATGAAGAGACACTCACAATAAGTCAAATAACGGATGCGGAGGATGATGGTTTCGTTGATTATGATACAGATCGAATATTTGAAGAGAAGATCGTCTTATCAAATCCAATTGAATTGACAGATATCGAGGAAAATGAAAATGACAATGGAAAAATCAGGAAAACGAGATCAATTGAAGATGAAAATATTCCTGAAAGTACTGCGTTCAAGAAGTCAAGAGAAAATGAGATGAAGGAAATGATTTATATCGGTAAAGTCCATTACATTGACATGAATAATGAAAATTTTACTTAATTTTTACCTAATTTTACAGGAATTCTTTTGACTGTCATATTAGCAATCGTTATGATTTTAGTTTGGGTCGCATTTTTCATTTCAAGGAGAAGGCTCTCACGTTTTGAGTCAATTTAAAAGGGATTTACTTGGTCTATTTATGAACTTTATTTATTTTGTATTTAATTTACATTAAAAATTATAGAATAAAGATTCAATTTTCAATATTTTATTACCATTAATAACCTTAAAAACCATTTAAAATTTATTTTCAAGGCTTTGGTGCTAGTCGTGGTCGATTTTAAAGATTAAAAGCTCTTTCGAGCCTGTTAAAATTGATATTCAAGTCGTTGTTAATTTCAGTGGAAATTATTCGTTTAAAAATGGTCATGAAATTTCAACGGTCATATAATTTGAATCAAATATGAAATGCATTTAAGTTATCGCAATGCCCTCTGCCAATCTGTATCACACTTTTGTATTTCTATTACGGAATTTCGATTGTCAAAAAAAAGAAAAGTAGAAGAAGGAAAAAAATATAAAAACATAAAATCATAATTTTATTAAAAATAACGAGTAATTTTCACTTTGCCTCTATTTTAATCTCCATAAATTAGCTGTTAAGGACTAGGCAAGATGTTGGCATTAATCAATAGAATACTAGATTGGTTCAAAAGTCTCTTTTGGAAAGAGGAAATGGAATTAACATTAGTCGGATTACAATATTCAGGCAAAACAACTTTTGTCAACGTAATTGCCGTAAGTATCAAATTTCTTTGTTAGAAATGACCTGATAAAAACAATAATATTCAAACAAAGAACTCATAAAATTCTATTGAAATCATAACATTTAATGATGAGTCAACTTCAATCCAATGTCCAATCACCTTATTCTTTTTTGTATGGGCGTATATATGTGTAAATTATTATTTATGCATGTCTATTCTTTTTATTATTTTTTTTATAAAATTGATATAAAAAGAAATGCATTTGAAATTCTTCTCCTTCTACAATTTTATTCTGTTATCACATGCTTGTTATTCAATTGAAAGTAATATTGCATAAATGATGATGATTTGAGGATGCTGGTATCAGTAATGACTTATCTCTTAAAAAAAAATAAATTGTATTTAGTCATCATTTCATTTTATATTCACATAAGAATCGTATCAACATTACCATTAACCTTGATATTGATTTTTATTTATTTTTTGCCGAAAAATTACTTGACTATGCTAATTAAATTGAATGATTTTTTTTTTGTTTCTTTTCTAGTCAGGGCAGTTTAGTGAAGATATGATACCGACAGTTGGATTCAACATGAGAAAAGTGACTAAAGGAAATGTCACAATCAAAGTCTGGGATATTGGAGGACAGCCAAGATTTAGATCTATGTGGGAGCGATATTGTCGTGGTGTGAATGCGATTGTGTAAGTATTTAGATTAAAAGCACTCTAACAAACGATCTGTCCCTCGTTCTGTGTCATTTTGAAGGCATTATAACTTCAAAACTGTCCATCGACGTCAAATCGGGTTAGAAATTGATTTTTTATGTTTTATTATATTATTAAGGTATATGGTAGACGCAGCTGATTTAGAAAAAATGGAAGCATCAAGAAATGAATTACATTCACTATTGGATAAGCCACAATTAGCTGGAATTCCTGTGTTAGTTTTGGGAAATAAACGTGATCTGCCTGGTGCTCTTGATGAAACCGGGTTAATTGAACGAATGTAAGTAAAACTTTAGGGATTTAATGGAAATCACAGAGCTGTCTATTTAGTGTAAAGTGAGCGTTCACTCACTAAACGCTCTGATGCGTCCTTGAAAAATCATAAATTTTAATTTCTAATCATATTTTCTTACTTTCAGGAATTTATCTAGTATACAAGACCGTGAAATTTGTTGCTACAGTATTTCATGTAAGGAAAAAGATAATATCGATATTACATTACAGTGGTTGATTGCTCATTCAAAGAGTCAAAGTCGTTGAATTAAGAATCTAGGCATATTAAAGTGAAATCACAATTAGGATCTACATAAATTTCAAATGAAAAACAATTCCTACTTTCAAAACCTAGTTACACACACACAAAAACACATACACAAATCCTATCCCTTTCTGTCAACCTGTCAAGCTAAGCCATCGATTACATTAAAATTTAAATTTAAACAAAAAAAAAACATTAAAAATCGTACTGTGTCCAAATGTCTATCATAAAAAAACAAAAAAAATGCAAACATAATATGAAAATTTAAGTAAAAATTTAATTTCATTATTTTTTTTTTTAAATTTAATTATCATTTTACTACTTGATTAAATTGTAACTGTAACTTTAACTTTTGATTTGAATTTAAATTAAAATTTAATAATGCTGTGCAAAAAAAAAAAATTAACATTAAAAATATTATAAAATAATCATTAATAGTGCTATTTTAATGTTAATGATAAAAACAAACTTTAAATGTTTAAATTTTTGTGAGCCTATTAGTTTTTTAAGGTAAAATTATTAAATGATTAAAAATTTATTTAAAAAAAACAATATAAATGTAATAATTTCCATAATTTTTGTATACTGATCCCTTTTTTAATATATGAATAAATGATTATAAATTTTAGAATTGTTACAACATAAATTTCATTATTTTAAATAAAGAAGCCGTTAAAAGCAAGCAAGAATTGTTATCATCAAATATAAAAAAAAAATAAAATATATTAGGATTATAAAAAAATATTTAATTTCACGCAAAATGGTTCACATAAAAGTGAAAGTAAAGGGAAAAAATTGAAAATCGCCTATGATAGATAAAAAAAATAATGACTTATAAAAAGATAAAAAATGGAACAAAATTAGGATTATGATACATTTAAATATGAATCTAATGAATAATAAGAAGACTCTTAAATCTTAATAAATAAAAGAAAAATAATATCAAAACATCATCCATTAATAAAATGCGCTTTTGGATAAAAAAAATATTAAATACAAAAAGATTAAAAAAAAAAACAAAAATCTCTTAAATTTAAACAAAATTTAACAAAATTCAAATATTAATATTAACAAAAAAATAAAATAAACTGATTATCTTATAAAGTATAACAATGTTTGTAATAATATATAAATAAAAAAAATAATAATAAAATAAAAAGAAAATGTTAAAAGTAATAAAAAAAGTGAACTAATTGAAAATGAAGCTTTATTTATGAATTTAATCATCAAACGAAAAAGTTTTTTATATAATTTAACATTATAAATGTATAATTTGTCTAAATTTTATTTTTATATTTTGCATTATATACGTAAATTGTATTAAATTTTTTTAAAATTATATTTTTTTTTAAACTTTAGACCACATTGAATGATATTTTGATAATTTGATGTATAAAAAAATAAAAAATTATTAAAAAACATACCATATTATATTATATTACATTACATTATTTTAAGTTTAAGCCAAAATTAAAGAAAAAGTTTAAATATAAAACAAAAAGGAATATGAATTAAAAATACAATTTAAATATGTAGTTTTACCTTTTGAATGCTTTGAATAATATGAAAATGAGAATATATATTTTTTTTTATGAACTCCTCGTTTAATATAGATATTTTATCATAAGTTAATCATCAGTCATAATTGAAAATTCATTCATCGTACACAAATAAATTTTTTTTGACTACTGGAATTACGTTTTGATTTGTGTTTCGTATTTGGGTGTGATGATATTTCATGTGACGATTTTGGATGATAATTGTTTTTGAAATTAGTGGTTATTATTACATCATTGTATGACGATGAATTGCTCTTAATAGGGAGGTTACTGAGTACGAATGACCTTGGATTAAGTGCAAAACGTGGTGTCCTGGAATCAAAAAAGCTGCAAGTGAGTTGATATTCAATGTGAAATCGAGAGATTGATTCAAATTTTTACAAATAAACAAGAATGAAATTATCTTGTAAATGATTTTATGAAAAAATCTGGTCTGATCTTTGAACTTTGTGGAATTTCATAGAAGTCTCACTTCAATTAAAGCTTTTGTAAGAGCTGTTTTCAAAAAAATTCTTCATCTCATCAAGAGGCATTATTCCGATGCTAAGGAAATCAAACTGACATGCTGCCATCAATAAATCACACTTTTTTTGCTTAAATTCATAACTAAAGGAAGTGCTTCATAAACAAAAAAAAAACTGCTAATAATTCTCTCACTGTCACAAAAAAAAACATCCGAAATCATAAATTTAATCATGAAACAAAAATTCCAACACTCTCATATCGGAAATGAAACAGACACTAACTCATTCACAAGTCAAATCATCACCTTCTCCATTAAAAACACCTTAAAATTTTAATTCGTCACAAATAAATGTATCTTCTTAAAATCCAACATGATTGTCGTTCAACTTCAAAAAAATTTTTTAAAAAAAATTCTATAATTTAACATTATTTATGAGTTTAATTTATGCAAAACATAACTCATGAATATAAACTTTGATTCACTTTTGTGCATTCTTAATATACTGTGTACAAAAAACCACCCGCAATGTTTTAATATCATTCCTGTGATTAGTATTCAATCAACATGCTGCATTTGAAAAGATAAATGTGTTCACTTTTAACAGTTTTATGTTTGATTTTATTTCTTTATAATAATATTAATTATTTTAATGTGTGTAATTTATAAACATAACACATGATTTTTTTTGGTTGTTACTTCTGGATTATGAATTTTATTCAATTCATGATTTTATTTTTTTCGTTTCTTGGAAAGTAATTTTTTTTATGAGAAAACAGAAAATTATTGAATTTGTTTACAATTTACTTGTGAAACGAAATTATTATTATTTGAATTATCCTCAATTATGACAAAGTTGCAAATAAATCACGTTTCAGCAATTTTTTACACTTAAATATAGTGTTAATAATATAATTATTATTATTGTATTGTTTACGTAGTTTACTGCAATTTTGATGTGAATTATCTTTGAAATTGCGTTTCATTGAAATTTTCTAATTATTTCCTTTTTAACGTGAAAATGTGAAGATTTGAAGGTGTTAAAGTGATAATTTTCTTCATTGAACGATTATGATTTCCTGAATTTAAGTGCTACTTTCCCATTTCAAAGCTCTTTAATGGATCGACTGCATCCACGAAGACTTCCAATGTTGGCATGAAGAATGTTTTGTTGTTTTTTAAGAAAAATCGGACAATTACTTTGTAATACCCTTTAGGAACAACCTGAATGTGAATAATCAGACGTGAATTAAGTCTCAAAGTTTTTTTTCAAATTAACCTACCTGTGGAATGACACGACTGATAAATTTATCCATGTCAACATTGCGATATCCTTCTTCCCCGACATATGGACATGCATGCAAAACATTTGGAAAATCTTCGTTTATGACTTTACGAAAATTTTCCAAAAACACTCCCAGCACATGTGGCTTCTTGAAATATCCACAAATATCTACATCGACGTCTACCATGAATGGACGATAAATGACACCATATTTGTAAAATAACTTCATTTGGAGATTCATGTCATTACATGGTTTTCTAAAGGTATAAAGCACTGTTGTATTTCCAGCACCATCCCGTGTTGGCTTGACTTTGCAATAATAACTGCCATTGAAGATACTTGGATCATGTTCACATTTGAGCTTCTTGATTTTAACAGTTATTTCTTTGGATTCAATTGTTTTTGTGGTAAGTATGGAAAAAATGAGGACAAGTTTCAATAAGAGCATTTTGTAAACTGAGTACTGATCGAGTTGTGATTAAAATTTAAAACGTAAATGCGTAATTAAGGTAATAATTAGTACTATTTTTAATTGGCCATGAAATTGTGATCGAGTGTCTGTTAAAATATGCGCCAAATTATCTCATCAAAGGTTATCTATAATTCATAGCAGTGAAATGAATCAGCGAACAGCATCTAGGAAGGAAATAAAAAGACGATTTCCTTTCTCTAGCATCCATTTGATTAAAGATTTTTTTGAAACTAATTTCATCCATCCTTTTTTCCTAGAAATATAGAGATCGAACAATATTTTTGATTAAAAACTGATAAAGCACCAATTGTTAAATTAAAAAAATTAAAGTCATGTTGGAAAAATTAACTTTAATTAAAAAAATAAAAAAAAACTATAATTTATCATAAATATCCGTTCTATAAGTGATAGTAACTAGGTGCTATTACAATTTAAGATTTTAACAATATACCTAACTGGAAGTCATCATTAATCATGTTCAGTTATAGGATTTTTTGTTCACATGTCTAAAATTGGTGGAGTTTTTAGTTAAGACTGAAAAAAAAATTAATTAGTTCCCATGCGTATACATTTCATATTTAAATTATAGTTTAGCACCTTTTTTTATCAATAATTACAAATGAAACATAGATTCTTGTCAATATTAAGAGAGATCATCATTGAGAACTGTTCAATCAGATAAATAATAATTATTGTTATTATTAAATAAGTTAGTGATGCGAATTTTTGGTTTACAGAACCGACTGTGTAGAGGTTTGCCAAACTCGTGGAGGAACTCATTGAAAACACTCAAACTCGTGGAGGAACTCGATTAAGCGTTTAAAGCTCGTGGAAGCGTAGACAAACTCGACAAACTTCAGCACAGTAAAGAACCGGTTATAACCAATGATTTTTAATTGTTGGGCACACAGAGATTTTATTCTCGATTTATAGAGTCAAGACGATAAACTGCTTGTTTAGCTTTATCGCCGTCGTTAAAACGTAAAACTTTACACTAAGGCTTGAAAAACAAAGAAAATAAAGACAGCACAATCCAGCTCTACTTGATCGACTTATCAATTTTTAATGTAAGTTGAGTTCAATATACAGGGTGTTTTTAAAATCCAAAATTGCTCTTTATTACACTTTTATACCTTTTTATGCTCTTTTATACACTTTCATGCTTTTATGCTTTTTTAAGGTTAGTTAATGAAACATCATAAAAGATCATAAAAGTGTATAAAAGAGCATAAAAGTGTATGAAAGTGTATTAAAGAGCAAAATTGGGTTTTTAAAACACCCTGTATACATATTTTAGATCTGTTTTGATCTTCATCATCCTTGTCTTGTTTCGATTTCGATTTTCGAAGGATTTCGAATAGCGTTTTTTTTGTGATTCCATTTTTTTCGCGGTTCTTTTCACGATTCGCTGTTTTTTCATGATTCGCGATGTTTTTCACGATTCACGGATTTTTTCTCGATCCGTGACAGACGGATAGCATGACCGTCCACAATACCACCAAGTTTATAAAAATGCGCTAAATACAACATTTAAAAAATTAACCCCGGCCAAGCACTACGGGGTGATTTGCAGGGCGTTGTCAACTTAGAGTGAAGGAACATCTGTAAACCGGCTGATCATACCAAAATGAAAATCCATCACTGATCAGATTAACATCTCTTTAACAACATAGTAATAATCATATCTCTCAAAATAATGATGAAATTAAAAAGCTTCCTCAGCAGGAAACTCAATATGTGTATTTTTTAATGTGCTATAATCGTTGTAAAGAACATAAAAATAAAATGGAGAAAAAATATCATATTAAATTTACAACTGAAGAAAAATCGACATGGATTTAATGGTAAAATATTTATCCAATTAGTTGTTTCTCATAGAAAAATGGGAATCAAATCGGATTTAATAATTATTTATGTACTTTACTTTACAATATCAAAAGCACTGTAATAATAATAATGATAATCCAATGTCAATCAAAAATCAAAAAGTAATTGCAATCATTTATTATTCTTTATTTATAGCAAACCTTACTCATTGACAATATATGCAGCAATAAAAATGCATCAAAGAAACATCACTCAACCATGTGTCACTCGCTGAATTATTGTAATGCCAAACATGTTTTACTTTGGATTTTACTTTTCATTACAACTCTGAACAGTGAACACTAATAAGTGCTACTTCCATGTTCCATGCAATGAGAAAATGAAAAATAAAAATTAAAACAGGGAAGTCATGTAATTTTGCAATAAAAAGAATTGCATTTGGAACGAAATTTCATTGTAATTGTAAAGAAAGTACATAAAAAAAATTTAATATCTTTTTTGTCGTTTTTCATTCAAATTTTGAATTAATATTCCAATTTTGTAAATTTTACTCACTAAATTCATTTGAATAAAAGTAGAAGTAATTTTTTTGTTTGCATCAAACGCACCGATCTCATTATGCATTTTTTGTTCATCGTATTTTTATTTTATTTTAATGTGTAAATAATGTGCGGTCTTTGTTTATATTGAAATTTTTTATTATTTTTTGCTATAAATTTAATCAAATAACCTTGCTTAGTTCCCTTTTACTGACTTTGATTGTTATTTTTTTTATTACGACTAACATCATTTTTATTATTAATCAAATATGCACCTAAACTCGGTTTATGATGAATAGATAACTTGAAACTAAACAATTAGTAATGCTTTTCTTTAATGATTATTATTATTTTTATTGCTGCATAAAATTTCAATAAAATTTGGAATAAAATTGCAACATTATGCATTTAAACAAAAAATGAATTTAAAATAAAAAGAAGCAGCGGTATTATTTGTATGCAAAAATTGAACATTTCAACATAAAAGAAGAAGAAGGGAAATTTAAAATAAATCTTGATATGAATTGATATGAATGTGTAATAAAAAAAAATTTACTTGTAAATGATTGTGTGTGATAAAAGTGCAGTAAAAAATATGCATAGATTTTATATGATTAAACAGTAAACATTAATTTTTTATTTAAATTTGTTTATAATTTTTCTTTTTTTCATATATTAATACTTAAAACATCTATATTTCAAGCAGGTTGATTACGGGTGGTACTTTATTTATTATGTGTGAGGAATAATTTTTTTTTCATAATGTTGAACAACATTATTGTAGAGAAAGCAGATTGTAATATTAAATTTATATCAAAGTAAAATAAAATAGACAAGATCTGACATTAACGATTGTTTTATGTTGCGTAGCTGGTTTTTTTGCTGCATTGATTTGAATTCATTTCCTGTGCTTCTAATTAAATTAGAAAATTGATAAGTGGGTTTTTGCTGATTTCCTGGCAATTAGTACGATTGTGATGTGTTCTAGATTTATGTCAATTGAACAGGGGGTAGTCAGGTCGCTTGGCAAGAAAAAAAATCATCATTTTTCATTTTGGCACAGTTGGCGAATTTGGCATGCGGCGAATTTCATATTTGGCGCATTTGGCGAATTGAAAATTTGGCATTTGGCATATTTGGCATTTGGCAAATTATCATTTGGCGCAGATGGTGCTTTGGGATATGACGAATTTCATATTTGGCAAATTTGGCGATTGGAAAATTTGGCGTTTGGCAAATTTGGCATTTGGTCTTTTGACATTTGGCAGATTTGGCATTTGGCCAATATGCCGTTTTGCAAATTTGGCGAATATGGCGTTTAGCGAATTTAGTATTTGGCAAATATGGCGTTTGGCGAATTTAGCATTTAGAGGGTCAATTTGCCTACCCCTTGCAATCAAATCAATAAGTTATATGGAAGTAATGTAACAATTTTTTTTCTAAAATTTTTAACCTATTTTCCAAAAGTTCTAATAGCTGTTGAGTACTCATGTTGTGACCTCACTGGAATAAGATTCTGTGTTTACACTAAGCTTCTACTTGAATGAGAGGTCGTTGAAGAGACTTATTTAAGAAAATTTTGCATATGGAAGATTCCACCGTTACGCTGAATACAAAAAATGACTTACTTGTTTAAAAAACTCATTGAAACTAAATTTTTTTTAAAAATTAAATTATTAGAAACCAAACTAGAACAGGTTTTCTATGTGATAAAACACTAACATTTTTATTTTTTATCATTTTAATGTCATTTATTAGACAAATCGTTCGTTACTACTGAATACAAAATTGCTTAAACTGATTTTTTTTCAATACGAAATATCGATTTTTCTGCGAATTCTTGAAAATTATCCAAGAAAAGTTATATTTTTCTAAGAAGGTTTAGAAGTGTTCTAGCATAAAAAACAGATGGTAAATATTTTTATGCATTAACTAAAAAGATATTAAGGTTTTTTTTCGTTACTCTGAATACAAAAATTTTTCAGTTTTACATGATTATTGAAATTATTTGCCGATTTTTCTATTTATAAGCAAAAATTTACAGCTAAAATTATTTTTACTTAAATAATTAACTCTTCTACTTTCAGATTCAATCATTCAAATATAATTTTTACCGAAAAATCGAAAATTTGAGTTAAATTTAAATAATCATATTTTTACGAAAATTTTAATTATGAATAACAGCCGCCATGTTTATTTTTCGGTTTTGTTATACTATAATACAAGTTTTGTACCGAGTATTAACTGAAAATATGAATTTTGTAACGCTGAATACAAACTTTAGTTGTAATTTTAATCAACTTTTGCTAAAAAATTAAAAATTCTAAGTACGCAGTTATTTAGGTATAAACATTCTTAAAGAAAATATATAAAAAAAAATCGGTCCGTAGAAGAAAAATTTTGGAAAAATTAAACTTTTTCATGTTTTCGTTACTCTGAATACGAAGAAAACTTAGGTAGATTTCTTTTGATAGCTTAGATGAAATAACAATTAAATTTTATTAATGTTGATTATTTTCCTCAAAGATAATCCTGTAACCTATCGTTTACAATCATTAAAATATAAATTTTGGCAAAATATTGCACTCAAATAATAAAATTTAAAATGGCGAAAATTGGCCATTTTTCATAGAAATGTTTGAGGACCATATTTGAACACATTTTAAACTTCAATATACTAAAAAAAATAAAAAAAAATTTACATATCCTTAAAATTCAATGTGTTTTCTATGCAGCTATATAAAAATTATTTCATAAAAATCAGTTTGAATTTTATGTCAGTATATTTTACGTCGTGGAATCGTCCATATTCTTCAAGAAACATGTAGACCGAGGGCGTTGCACTTATGGTTTGACATGGCTGTAGGTTTTTTGAGATCCATTCAAATAAGTGTTAACGCTTGAACCTGTGAACCTGAGGAGTGATCATTTCCGATACTCATTAGGGTGCGTTTTTGAAATATTCATCTTGCGAATTTGAATTTGTAACAGCACCTGCTTGTCCACAAACATATCACGACCATCAAAACCACAGCTATAAAGTATCCAAAATTGAATTCAACATAAAAATAATAAAAACCACACACAGCAAAATTACTTTAAAATTTATAATAATAAAAAAAAAATTAAAACAACTTGTTAACGTCTCATCATTTGAATTTATTGAATTCCGTTACGAGACAATTGAATTGAATTGAATTAAATGTGCGTCAAAAGGAAGCAAGCAACAAAAAGACACATAGAAAAATAAACTAAAACAGCAACAACTAACAGCAAACAGCAAAAAAAAACTAAAACATTAAATTACATTGAAGTAAAAAAACAACATATAAGTATCACCCAAGAGTTGCTGTCAACCTGAAATTGATTGTCTTTTTTTATGTTTTATATCACGTATTGTAACTATACGAGCCACAAATTGAATTGAATTTGATTAACTTTTATTCCTTTTTCGTGGAATTGAACTTGGATTTGTATTTGTATATTAACAGTATGAAAAAAAAAGTTACAGAAAAAATGCAAGCAAAAAACAAGTAAATTGAATAAATTTTTTTTTAGCCTATTGATGAAAAAGTGAAAATTGGTGGCGCATACAATTGCCCATTTATGGTGTGTTATCAAGATACAATTATACATAATACATTTTTTTTTGTTAAATTTTTATAAAATGTTAGACACCTCAATCTCAACTAAATTCAATGAAATGTGTAATGATAATAATGATATTATTAAAAATTTCAATATTTTTTTTATTAATATTAAAATGATTATTATTTTTTTTAAAAAAGTCAATAAAATAAATATATGCTCCGCCTTAACCAATCATTTCACTTTATCATTTATTTATATTTTTATTTTTACAATACTCATTCATGTAGAAATTATACATATATACATATAAAAATAATACAAAAACAATATGATATGTATAAAGATACATTTATATAAAATAAACATATAACATATGCATAGATATTATACACACAGTTATACATTTACATACAGTGATAGCGATTGTACAATTATTATTTTTATTATTATATTTTGTTGTTTCCACCTGCACACGATTGATTTTTCTTTTATTTTTGTTATTATTATTTTTATTTAAATTACATATAAAAATATTGTGTATAATGTTCATTTAAGATATACATGATTGGATTCATAGAATATTATCAATATACATAATAAATATAATGTATAAATGTAACTTGTGTAAGTTAAAGCTAAACAAGATCATATTAAAATTATAACTAGAGCAGATACAAATTTTATTGTTTTTTCCTTGTATTTTTTATTTATATCTGTTGATTGTTTCAATTTAAATATAATGTTTAACTATTGTTCTAACATATATTATATGTATATTGTATATTATAATGTATAACATATATATTACGGATATACTGAAAATAACCTTTTTTTATTACTATTTTATATTCAAACAAATTTAATTTTTGTAAAATGTTTTACATATTTTTTTTTTACATCGATTGAATACATAAATGGTTGTAAATCGAAATGATGATGATGATGATTGTTTTTAATTTTATTTTTATATGTATATGATGTTTAGTTACTATTATTATACATTTTATATATATTATGTATATATTATATGAAACATAACAATAGAAGAAAACAAACGATAAAAATAATAATAAACTTATTGTTTTCATGAATTCAGTAAGTATTCTCAATTTATAATGTTATTTAAATAAAAAAAATATATATAAATAATGATAATCATAACGATTTCCAAGAAAATAATGTTAAATTTATTCTTATTCCTTCTAAAAATGGAGCAGAATTCTATTTACATACATGGAATTGCACTCAATTAAATTTTCATGCAACTCGAAAATAGTTAAATAATTATTGATGTGAAATAATCATGTGACAATTCACAATATTAGATGTCACAGGAAATAACCATCATTATAACATTCATATATAATTTTTTATGAAGAATTATAATTAAAAGTTCATTAATTGTTAATAAACAATATAATTGCAATTAATAAATAATTTTTAATGAATTTTACACATGCATACTATTCATTTGAATTTCACATGTCACATTTTTTTTTTTTTGTTTAAATTATATAAACTAAACATATTAACTTAAAAAAAAAAATATTATATTATAAAAAAAATTATATGTTTAAGTGTTAAACTTAATTGCATAATAAAGGTGGTCATGTGGTAATTTTGTTATCATGCCTCTTCATGAAATACTCAAAGTGAAAATTCATTGTAAATAAAAAAGTTTGCCATTTTTTATTATTCAGACATTGTTGTGTGTTAGAAATAATTGTAAGTTTTTAATGGAAAAATTAACATTCATACAAAAGTAATAATAAAAATGTATTTGTGTGACTGACGATGAATTATTGCCTCATTTTCCATTTATTGCCTTACCATTAAAAGTTGTGTATTATTGTTAAAAACTTGATTCAAACATGAACTTTTCCTTTTAACATTAAAACAACACACGTGTGTATATGTTGCAAAATTTATACAAAATAATTAATATTAAAAGTAATAATAATAACTTATAATAATGAACTAGAAAAAAATAATAAATAAATAATTTTACCTTATCTGTTAAATTTAAACACAGTTTATAAATAATAATAACAATAATTCACTTATATTTCTCTATTATTTATTAACAATAAGTGAGTGAGAGTGACTTACAATATTTTCTTTTATTGTTACTTTTATTATTATTAGTATTTTATATTTTGACCGCGACAAATACTCATTATATTAACTTACATACGATTTAACAGTTGGTGGCGGTCTACATACATAATATACAAAATTTTTATCTTGATTCATACATCAGTGATTCTTATCACACGCATAATATTTTTTTATTATTATTATTTTATATGTATCTGTATGTAAATGTATGTCAAAAATACAAACATCTAAAATTAGTAAGAAAATCTATTGTATTTTTTTTATTAATTTATTTTTTATTGTTGTTGTTGTATTTTTTTTCCCTGTAAATAGAATAAGTTAAAGGTAAAACTCTTGATTTTGTTCCGTTATATTCAGGGATGCCATGTCAATGTTGTATTCGGTTCAATAGAACCGGATTTCGAAAAAAGCGTCTAAACCACATGCTCCTTCGGAAATGAAACCGTTAGAGTTTTCAATTTGATTGGCAACTTTAGACAAACTTTTAAGTTTAGCCTTTATATCTATCTACGTGGATGGCTTAGGATCTTAAAACAAAATGCTCACTAAAAAGTCATTCCCCTTCTTCAGTTCAAGTGTCAGATCCAGACTGACCTTTATTTCAAATAATCTTAAAAATAACATTTCAAAACAAGTTCTTAACTTAAATCTATTACTACAAACTATCTACAACTATCTAAATCTATTTCTTCAAACTAATACTATAAAATAACTACTAACTACTATACATAACAATTGTCTAACCCTCTTTCATCAGTTTTGAGGAAATACAACATCAACATTGTCACACGAAATGCCAATACACTGCGACACAATTATGCAACTACAAAGATCCACTACCACCACTCACTACCGCTGGTATCTATGAAATATCGCGCAAAGACTGCAATTTGGTTTTTGTTGGTCAAAGCAGAATGGCTATTTCAGATCGGTTTAAAGAACACAAAAGTGCCACTGAACAAGATCATATGGAAAAAAGAAGCTTAGCAGAACATATGTTTTTGTTCGAACAACATGAAATCGATATTAATGCTTCGCAACGTCTTAAAAAAGTTATGAGTCAACATTAACTTGACGTCTGGGAATCTCATTTCATGAAAAACTCATCAATACCACTTATGAAAAGGGATCCAGCCCTCATCATGTCTTAACTCTTGACACTTGCGTGCATTGAGATAAATTAAAAAAAATTAACTTTAGTATGCATCATACTGCCTGATGATGAAAATATACAGTATTCGAAACACATTGCAATTTTAAAGTAAATAAAATTTTTTTTGACGTTATTGAGAAATAAAATTGGTGTTATTTAAGTAATTAATTTCATTATAAAATACTCACTTTTAAAAATTTCATTGTAAGACACTCAAATTCATTGAACCGGTAATCTACATTTTCACAAAGTATCACTAGTTTCTATTATGCATGATACACAGAAATACAAATATAATAAAATACATATAGGAAACAAATAGTTCAAATTTGTCTAATCAATGAGAGTGAGAAATTCAACAACAAAAAATGAAAAAAAAAACTTTTTCAATTCAATTTAGTGACTCAAAATCCTTTAACCATAAAATATATTCAAAATCTAATTCTTTTTAATTCAAAATGTTATTTAGTAATTTGTTGAACATAATTGTCAGACAATATACGATCTCATGTGTTTTGGTGGCCGGTAGTGGAATAAAATTATGTCAGATACATGTAAAATTTCTATTATTTCGGATTGTTATTATTCGAGAATTTTTGACGTGTTACAATTTAGACAATTGAAATGAAACAATAAAAGTATAATAAAAATTAAAGAAAATTAGTAAATTGAGAGGAAAAGTAATTTATTTAATACCAGAATAATTATCATTATTTATTGTTTTTTTTATAGTATTTTAACACAGTAGCATGACATGGCGTATCATGTTTGCATTTTTAA
Organism: Culicoides sonorensis; assembly: GCA_900002565.1. Classification (NCBI taxonomy): domain Eukaryota; kingdom Metazoa; phylum Arthropoda; class Insecta; order Diptera; family Ceratopogonidae; genus Culicoides; species Culicoides sonorensis. The sequence goes on from LN483731.1 coordinate 28,671, forward strand.
TTAATTGAAAGAGTGGTGCCTATTAAACGCACGCTGATTTGAAAATTAATGTTAAATTCTTTTTCTGGGTAAACGTTTTAAGGGAACGCAGATTTCAGGGAAAACAATTCTTTGAAAAAAACATCAAATACGAGGAACACTACAAAAAATAATTATAATTTTAGCGTGTGATGGGTATTTTTCTTTAAATTCCATGTTTCAAGAACAATAAAACAAGTACAAGAACATTTTAAAGACAGAAAATAAAAATTATATTTAATTAAATGTTTCTTATCTTTGTGATGACAATTTAGTGTCATTATAATTTAATAATTTTTATGTTGTTTCTCTTTAATGAACTATCATGAAGGGGATAATTTTAATGTTGAAGTGCTCAAATTATACTCTTAGTAAATAAAATGAAATGTTCATTGACTTGAAAATTCTCACGATATTAAATTTCAGTTATTTGAGTCATTACGATAAATTATTAGCATTAAGTGTGAATGTGACTTGAAGGCTTTAGAGAAATGAAAAAAAACATTAAAAATGAAGTTTTTGTAAATTTACTGTCAATTTAAAAAAGTATCAATTTAATTTCATTCGTCGCACCACGACTTGTACAAGTGAGTTTTACAAGTAACTTGTATGAGAGTTGAAAAAAATTGTAATATAAAATCATTGTGAATCATCTCGCATGAATTTCCATACAAGTGACTTGTACAAGTTTCCGCGTCTAATGGAACATTACAATCGAGAGAACCTTACACTCAATTACATGTCAACCGAATCGCTTTAGAAGCGTTGAGCGTTTAGAACCGTGAAACACCGAGAAAAAATGGTTGGATTGAATTATCTAACAGTGCCAAATTCAACCCATTTTGTGTGCTCATCCTTGTCTAGGGAGCGTGCTGAACAGCTCTCCTTTCAAATGACACAATTCTATATAGAAATTTTGCATCATTATATATGAACGTCAATTTAGCTTTTAGTTTTGTGAAATATACAAAAATTGTATGTAAATCAAAGGAGGGGAAAAAAGTTCTATGCTACACACTACGTACACGTACACGGTACTATAAAAAAATTCAAATAAAATGACATTTTGGACAAAATTTCCAGGAAATTCAGTTTTAAATGAAAATTCAGATGAAAATCCTTGAATCATAAAAAAAATACTTCAAAAATAAATAAGTGGCGCTTCAATGAAATAAAAAACAACCATTTATTTTATTTTATCATCATTTTAATGAACTCAATACACATTTTTATATACAAATATACCAATAATTGCTAACATATGTAAATCTTCTCATATACATGCCATATTGTACATTCACAAATTCCAATCAAATCAATAATTTACTTTGAACATTGAAAGCAAAACTTTAATGAAGGTAAATTATGAGAATGTGAATGACTTGCCATTATTAACTTTGATTGAGTTATGTTTGATGGTTTATTTACAGATTTCAAATTAATTTGAGTAAAATTTATTCGAAAACGGTGCATTACAAGTCATTTTCTGTGATACATGGATTATATTTCAGATAACTCACCTAGAACGTGGATCCAATTCAAAAAACTATTCAAGACAAAAGAAATTTAAAACAGTGCAAAAAATAGTAGCTTATAATACTACTTAAAATCCAATTGACAACCATTATGAAAAAAACAGACAACGACACACAATAACATTCGCAAGACCAAGTGCAAGCAAACTGTGTGCAGCCCAGTGAGATGCTATTCGATTGTTATTATCGTAATCAGATCTTAAAGATGTAAATCTCTATCTCTATAATATCTCTGTGTTTTTAAGTATGTAACTTAACTTAACTTTAAACGTAATCTGTAGATCCGATATGTGAGGTAAAGGTAAGTGATGTCCAATATAAGAAAAAAATTTATAAGAATGATACAAAAAAAAATCTATAACAAAAGAAAGATAAGTTTAATCTTTAATTGTTGTTTGTTTTGCCTGCTGTTGTACATTATATATTACAAGCGACGTATTTACATTTTATTAATCTGAATATTATTATATGGATGTTATTCATTTATATTTTAATGTACAATTGTAATACACAGAGAGAGGATTGATTGATTATTAAATGAGAATAATTGGTTTATACATCATTCGTCTCAATGTAATGGCTGTTTTCATTCACAGAGAAAATGTGCTTTTGAGGATGACTGTCTCATAGTTGAAGTAAAAGGTAAATGGTTATTTTCTCTTCATAAGACCACCAGTGACCCACAATGGGTCCTTGAAGGTATGTCTTTCATCTTCATGAAACTTAAATCTATTAATCTATATAATGCAAATTATCTTGATAATGCTCTACTTTATCGGCTTATCCTAAAGACATCTACTTTTTACTACGTATCAAATAGTGAAGTATCTTGCTACGGTGCGGTAGTATCAATTTTTTTTCCTGCTCTATACAGATTGGTACCGGCTTGTGATCAAGTTCCATGGTGTGTGTTCTGCTTTTTTATCGCACTATACAATCCAATCAGGAGAAAACTACAATATATAGTACTGAAGATTGTCCGCTCTGGGTATCGAACCCACGCCATCCAGTTGCACAGCGAATGCTTTAACCACTGGACCAATGAAGCGGATCAATGCTGAAACTCTGCATGAGGGAAAAACTTGTTAAAAGGCAAAATTGAATCAACGTGACTGTTACCTTGATCGAGCCACCCCACATTTTTGTAGCCTGGGGGTTGAAACGTCCTGCAGCGCTAAGTGACGTGCTCTTTCATTTTGGTGCTTTGCTTGACGTTTTCATGGACATTGCTTGGCTGATTTGCATTCCTATTTTTCGTTGATTTTGAATGAACTCCAACGTTCTGGTCACTAGGTGAGTCTTTGTTTAACACTGCGGGTGGTTTGCGAAACATTTACTACTGAAAATTTAACGAAAATGCACTAATGTGAGTATCTCAAATTTACTTCTTCTAAATTTCTCTTCCAATTATTATTATTATTATAAAATTCAATTCATGAATGTGAGTTAAGTACAAAAATAAGTATATTTTATTTTTTAATATAATTATGTGTATACTTTTTTTTTTTGTTGTTGTTATTAAAGTTTTTACTGTTTAACAAGACAGCACCATGTTAACTTGTGTATGCAAATATTTTACAAATGAATGCATCATTGTTGTCTGTCGCATTACAAAAATGTATGTTTTTTTTTTATTGTAAATTGAAAATTGTTCAATAATATGTCAAGAATATTTCTTAGCTAATTAGCTCACTTATCCTCTTTTACTTATTGAATATTTACATTTAAATTGGACTGAACATCTTTTTACAATTTAATCATTTTATGAAAGAAATTTTTCAATGAGGGAATAATCCTTAAGTCACCCTAATCATCAAATTGGACTTGAATCAAATAAAAAAGACCACATAGAATCGAATCAATTGACTAAAAGATCACCCTTTATGTTTTTATTTAATTTTTTTCATTTGAAGTTTAAATTCTATATTTATTTATTTTTATATTTTTTTTAATTTAAAAGTAAACAACTAATAACAACAACAATAATTGTTTTCCCTAATAACAATAATAATGATGAGCGACATTGCCTATAGTAGCACTGCAATTTAATATGAAAAGAAAAAAATGGCTGACAATCAAATTATATTATAATTTTATAGTTGATGAAAATAAAAAGGTAGCCATTATAATGTTCAGAAGCACTACACATACATTATCATTATTTTTATTATTATTGTAAAAACATGCATAAATGAAGGTAAAACGAAGTAAATTACAGTGCAAGTTGATCATCATTAACTTTGAATTGATGTAACTTACAAATATGCAAAGAAGTTTTCAGTGTGTCACTTCTGATTTCATTGATCAGAGTAAAAAAAAAAATTAAAAGGAAAATGCAATAATTATTATAATAATGAAATTTGAGGATGACATTAATTTTTTTACTTTAACTTTGAAGAAACAGTAACATTTAATGCATTTTTTTTTTAAATTCTATTTTTTGTAACACCGGAAACAGGATGTCTCATTGCAATGTAACAGGTTTGAATTGCACATTTTTTTGCATCTTACATATGACATTTAATTAGATTTTGTTTGTGTAATTCGTTTTAATCATGTATTATTATAATGTGTATAATTATATTTTTATTATTATTTTATTTGTATTTATTTTAAAATTGTGTTTTTGTGTGACTTTTTGATTTATATAATTATTATTAATAATAATATCATGATAAAATATCATCACTATTCTAATAGTGTTAAATTAATATAAAATAGGATGTGTAAAGTTACACAATTGCAATATAATGGATAATTTAATTATATACTAATGATGATGATTTTATATTAAAAAAATATTTGTATGAAGAGTTAAAGTTAAAAATTTTAATTTATTATTAATGATAATCATAATTCTAGATGTACTTGATTACTGTTTATAATTATAATTAATAGTGTCATCGGAAAACTTGTCATTAAACAGCCATTGAATACGATGATGTTATGGCGTGATCATGATGACGGTCGTTGCATCACTATCAGCACTGGATCAGATCAGATTTGTAGGAGGCTATTAACAGAGTGATCAATTTAGCTCTTTCGGAGCTAGATCTGGCTCTTTTTTAAATTTTTTGGCTCCCAACATGGTTATTACATAATTTTGGCTCTTTTAGCTCTCGCCTTAAATTTTTTGTTCAATGAAACGTAAATTAATAACCTCCAAAAGTTAAATAAAAATTTAAAACTTGAATTAAAATGAAAAAAAAATATTTGAACATATATTAGCTCTCATTTAGCTCTTTTTTGAGGAAAATTAAGCTCCATACAAAAATGAGAGTTGGTCAACCGAGCTATTAAGCCTGCACTCAGGCCATCGGACGGGCTCATTTTGCACACCCGTTATCATGATCCGAAGGCCTAAGCTTTTATCCAGTCATCACAAGCAGTCGCCAACTTTATCTAGCCTTTAACTCAAATTGAGTAGCCAGAAAAGGGACATTTGAGATTGTAAAGCTTCATGGCCCAAGAGCGCATCACAGTGCCAACCTTAAGATTGATAGTCCAAAACGTTTCAGATCAGATCAGATTTCTAGGGCTGTCTTAGAAGAGAATCAGCACTCAGACCTACAGAGGGGTCCATTGTGCATATTCATTTTCATGATATCTGATGAAGAAGGAACCAAATCTAGAGAAACAACCTAAGATAGAAGTCCACTAGACCTGGTTCAGTTCAGGAAAGTGACCACACCTTCTTAGAAAGTTAAGCAGGGCAGACACCTTCACTTTTATGATGGAATCAATACTCACCCAGCGTGATACCACGCAATCTGGCATGCTTGGAACATTGCACATTGGATCTCAGTCAAAATGGCTGAGATGATAGTCTAGAGTACAATGACCAGTAAACATACCAACTACAACTCTGAGCTCAGTACGGTTCAATCTGATCAGTTGTCTAGATAAACTGGAATCAGGTTCCTTGATAAAGAGGCGAGTCTGTCTAAGAGTATCCGCCTGATTTGACCACCAAAAGCCTAGCCTCTCTATCCTTCCTGTAAGAATACATACAAATCAGATTAAGGTCCAAAATGTTTACTAACGCATCATACAATCCTCTAAAGAACAGGAACAAAATTCAAAGTTTCTTAATCAAAATTTACTGTTAATTGAACATCTCTCAAAAACCTTAAAATGAGAACAGACACTAAATTATTCAAATTTTAATTGTGCCAACTTAATTAGAGCACTAATTCATTGTGATACAACTTCAAATTTCATAATAATCATAAATAATAAAAAAAAAAATTATAGCAATAAAAGGTCATCACCCTTCAACAAAAACAACAAAAAAAAAGCACTGAACTGTCTTGTCTGAAGAATACTTTCTCAACATAAATTCGGGAACTACACATTTTTACTTTTATAATTCCCTTTCTGTTTACTTTAAAAAAGATTCTTAATATGAACTCATCATATACGAGTTATAAAGTTCATTATATTCAAATAATAATAATATAAAAAAAAATTACTATCAAAAAGTAACCCATAGCATATAAGTAGCAAAGTAGTGGCAAATAAACAAAACGAAGGCAAGACGCGCAAATGCATTCTACACATAAATAAAATTCTTTTCTGTTTATGCATTGGAATCTATGGTAATTAAAATTGTGTACGCACAACATATATATTTAGAGTTAGCCAAGTATGAAGATTTAGATAAGGAAAATATGTCTGATTCCTCTTCTGAATGTTTGAATTTGTATGTAACTATAAATTTATATTCTATTAAAAATTTTATATTATTATTATTATTATTTAACAGTATAAAACTCATGAACGTTAATGAAAGACAGATATATTTCATTTTTTTTACATTAAATGTTCAGTTGCATGCAGTTTTCTATTTTATTTTTATTTTTCATTAATTATTATTAGACTTGGACTTTAATTTTTTTGTTTGTAATGTGTATCAAATGATTGCATTTAAGGGTTTTTTTTTATGAGAATTAAGTTAGTGAATATGAAATAAAAATAATATAAAAATCGAGACTTGAAGGAAAATTAATGTGAACTGTCAGTTCTAAGGAAACAATTATCCTGTCGTGAATTGTCATCATAATTATATATGAAATGAGTCACGATTATTTTTCAAAATGTATGGGAACTTTTTAATGGTAGGCAGCTTTTCAAGGCAAATGACAGAGTTGAGGCTATTCAAAGTATTGAATTGTGAGGAAAATGAAGGAAAAATGTCATTTTATCAACAAAAATTTCCATTTCAAATCTGAAAATTTGGCTTAGCAGCAACAGATCAAGGCTGTGGCTCAATCACACATTTCATAAAATGATGAAAACGGTCTTCGCCATGTGGAGCAACCTATAGTGAGATGGATTGATGGCATCGAAGCAGATCTGAGGGCGCTGAAAGTGAGAAATTGCATAAAATATGACATTTTCTGTCAAATAAGCATAAATAGAGTCTTAGCGTCTGTTTTAAAATCTAGATAATTTTCAATAAATTTTTTTCATTAATATTTTAAAATTACAGTCTCATTGCAACATAACAAAATGTGTATGTTCAATGAACTCGTGCTCAAATATCTGATTCTGATCTATTTTTTTCCATTTCATCATCTTTTTCCTTCTCATTTAACCATATTCAACATTTCATTGCATATCAGTTTCGATCATTTTGAAAAGTCATCCATAAATACAAATAATTTGAGTTTAATCGATTAAATTGAATTTAATTAATAAAAAAAAATTATAATTATTATTATAATTAATAATGTAAAAGAATTTAAAAAGGAAATCTGTCTATCAAACAAGAATTTGTCATAGTCACTTCATGAGCAGTTGCAGACAATGATCATCATAAAAATATGGTACCGCACGAGATGAATCTGAAAAAAAAAAATTAAAAATTAAAACAGAAGAAAAACAATCTTATAACATAAAACCCCTTATCATGATGATGTTGAGATGATGAAAATATACATTAAATGTTTCAAAAAAAAAATTATAAAAAAAGATGCTAGATTAGGTTGAAGACAAGTGTGCTGTAGATCATGTTTAACATAAGTTGTTCAACAACAACCAAATCTGGATCTCAAATCAGAGAAAAACACAGTGAAAAAACACGCGTTTGATTAAATTCTGCAAATTCTTTCTTTTATTATTATATATTTTCATTTATTAATATGGTAGCAAGATCCGTTTAAGATGAGATTTTTTTTTGGTTTTGATTTTGTAAAACAATAAAATATTGTTTCAATTTATCCACGAAAAAAAAATACAATGAATTTATTTTTGATATTATTTTATTTTATTATTTGCACGAATTGTGTGTGGTTTCATTTTATTTTTATTATTTTTATTTTAAATTGAAATCTGTTACTGTTTTTTTTATTTTTTGCTTAACAGCTTAAATTTTGGCATACACACTCACTTAAAAAAAAAGTACAATAAACAAAAAAAAATACAAGTATAGAACAATGGATCAGTTCTGCTTTATTCTGATTCAACGAATTGAATTGAAAATCAAAAATTGGATAAAATAAACAGTTTTATGTATTAAATTAATATAAATTGGAGGAACACAAAAGACTGGCGCTATTTAAATATGCTTTTAACATAGTGCAATCAAGAGATGAAACAATGGAAATAAACACGCGGATGCTTCAAATGATAACACACACACACAGTAAACAGGAAAAAAAATACAGAGGTAAAAAAAGTGAATTGATGTGTAGGAACACCAAAAAAGAGTAAGAGAAATATGAATCTAGATTTTGATCCAGAAATCAGAAGCGATTGAGATTTTATTTGATTGTGTCATGGTATGAGATAAATGACCTTGATCTTCAATATAGGTGGTCTTAATCAATTAGGGTACCTCGGATTCAGATTTTTTAGGTACCTTTGAAAACTGTTCAGTACACAGTGAGTAAGCAACTAAATCAAAATTAGATGAGACGCTAGAATAAGTTCAGCCAACATTTTCTAAGAATCAACAGTGAGAATCAAACTCCCCCACGAAAGGTCCACCCAGAGGCTCATTTGACGCTCATTTATAATTTTGCTTCATTATTAAACTTAAATTAGTCTTAAATCTACTCTTTGAAATAACTAGGGACATGTCTTGACACAACCTGTTATAAAAAGTCAAACAACGGTTAATGGGATTGTTTGCCTCATATCGTGAGTTTGCTTTGACTTCTTCCAGTGGACGCTAAGCTCTCAGATTGTATGGTTCATTTCTTAATCTGACTTTATCTTTGATAGGTTGTAAGTTTACTTTATTATTTAAGATGTCAAAAATAAACAAGCAGCAAGCAATTTGTTGACGATCTCTGATGGTGAGCATATTCAGTAAGTTGAGGCGATGTTTATAGGGAGGAACCTAGGTCTCTCAGACAAAAAAGGAGAAATTGCTTCTGAATTGACTCTAGTCGATTAATATCAATTAAAAATATTGGCATCCATATGCTGTTACCACATTCAATGATGGATAAAACGAGCGAAGAGTACAGACATTTAATTGTGTGGATGTTATTAAATTCCTTGCCGAATCTTTTTATGACTCCGAGAATAGAGTTTGCTTTCGATATAGTAATATCCAGATGTTTTTTGAAGTTCAGCTTGGGATCAAACCAAACTCCAAGATCCTTTATCAAGCTCACTCGATCAATAGCAATATCGCCTATTTTATTTATCGACTATTCTCGAACTAAGGTATGAAATAGGCTTAGGATTGGAAGTATTACGATTTTTTCTTATAAGGCAAGAATTAAGCAGGCTCTTATGATATATAAAAATTAGAAAACTAAGGTCCCAGTTGATTTGAAAATGATCGATTCAGATCTTATGGACCAACAGAATCCTCAATTTTATATGAAAGTCAAATTTACAGCTAAATCCAATTTAGGATCCATCCACATTTGCAAGCACCTTGATAGCAAAATCTGATTTTCGATAAACGGGGGGCCATCACTGCAAAATTTTTCCTCATTCCAAAGTACCAATCTCTAAACATCCCATTTTCAGTGATTTCATACTAAAAACACACTCACTCACTTCACTTACTCGCTGATCTTCATTATAATTTTAAAATTGTTTTATTATTTGCACAAATTGTCATAAACAATGAAAACTTTTGTTTTATATATATTCAAAATTTTAAATGAATCCAGTTCATCCGCATTTCAATGAAAAATCCACTTGAATACAAATATGATTTAATTAAAAATGTTTTTTTGCGCGACTAAGAGCTTATAAATTTACAAATAAAATAAAGTAAATAATACGAGAAGAGTGAATAAAGACAAAAAAAAAACAATTTTAATGTAAATTGATGATAAACTATTCTTATTCAATTTTAAAATAGAAAAACAAATAATTTAATTTACCAGCTCCATTATTATTATTATTATTTTATATATTATGATGAAGACTAGAGACAGGACACAGCAAATAGCCTTCTATTGTTTTGTTTTATTACAATTTTTTTATTATTAAAACAATGCATTCACTTGTTTATTAATATTTAATATAATTTTTGTATTTATTTTCATAGACTAAACATATAACTAAAAGAGCTCTTTATTTTGAAATGAAATAACAAAACAATTGATTTTGGGCAAATATTTGAATGCCATCACCTTATTTGCAAAATTATTATTATTAATATTATTTTAGAAAAGAGTGCTAACAAAGTAACTAAAACAATAGAATTCAATTTATTTTTGTGCTTCTTAACATTAAACATTAAAAGAAAAAATCATCATATTCAATTTTTTTTGTATGACTTCCATTAATGGCAACATTTTTCAAGTTTATTATTTATTATTATGATTAACATTATGATTGGATCATAAATAGTGTAAAATACTTTAAAATTTATATTTATACAATTTTGAAGATCAATCTATACAATTGTTTGAATTCCTATTACTGTTGTTTTATTCAATTAGTTCACACTATTTCACATTTTTTGTGCCATTTGCTTCCATTCGCTCGTTTTAGACAACAACATCCAAAAAATAAACGTCCATTTATGAATTTATATATGCAACATTGTTTTTTTTTTTGTGTTATTATTATTATTATTATAAAATACAATACAATTTATCATCATCTCACATATCTTATAAGTGTTTTATTTTTTTTTAAGTTTATTTAATAATATTATTAGTATTAAAATATTCAACATTATAAATGGCACCTTTAACAGCAAGAGACACTTAAACAGAAATTTATACAGAAAGATGATATTTATTATTTATGTGGCAAAAAACAAACAAAAAAAAATGAAAGAAAATGTTTGGTATGCGTTGTTATTATTTTATAGTAAAAGAAATGCAAAAGTAAATATAACGAACCTTTTTCCAATATAAATTTTATTAAATGTATTTTTCACATATCATAAATATAAAATATGGCATGTGTGGTTTTATTTCACTTTATGAAATGGAAAAGAAGCTAAAAAATATTTTTATTTATTTTTCGTTAACAATAATAATGATTCGCTAATATTTGTGTCGATATCTCACTATCCAATCAGTTGAATGTGTGTTTTGTCGTTTAGTTTTTTTTTTAATATTTTTGTTGTTCATTTTAAAATTTTATTTTTTATCACAGAAGAATGTTAGAACGAAAATATGGCTTAAAATTTTTGGAGTGTTTTGTTCCATGGAGTAACCTTATTTCATTAAAGGTTTTTGTAGAGTTTCGCCCAGTTTTTTGTTGACTTTCGATAAATTTTACTTTGTAGACTTTTGACAAGTTTTTAAAGTTCTTTATATGTTTTTACTGTACAAAAACGGTTCTTCGACGATTGTGGCTAAACGGCTCAAAATAGACCAATGGTATGTTCTAGGTATATTTAGCTATTCAAAGCCCGGGTTAAATAGGTTATAAAAAAATTAGGGTGCCCATACAAAAAAATAGGGTGACCATGGAAAAACCGATTTTCTTAAAGGAATGTGCTTTATGAACAAACAACAAAATTACTAGCATTTAATATTTACTACAAGTTTTGTATTGAACTATAATTTAAAGAATCGAAAGAGCCCTTTTATTAATAAGAATCTAAATCAACACTTAAAAATAAAAAATAAAAAACTCAGACCAAAATCCTATAACATCCTGTTTCCTCTGAAGTTAATCAACTTCAAAAATTAAAGTTCTTCGAAAGTGAACTCAAAAACGAAAAACAAGTGAAAAAATATCAAAATCTGGAACTTGTACAATTTTTGCTGTGAATAATCTATCTAATCTATCTAAATTGTACAAGTTCCAGATTTTGATATTTTTTCTCTTGTTTTTCGTTTTTGAGTTCACTTTCGAAGAACTTTAATTTTTGAAGTTGATAAACTTCAGAGGAAACAGGATGTTATAGGATTTTGGTCTGAGTTTTTTTGTAGACCTTCGTCAAGTTTTCATTCTTCAAGTTTTTGGAGACTTTCGTCAAGCTTTTTGTAGATTGTCGTTAAGTTTTTTTGTAGACTTTGAATTAATTGAAAAATTAATGTTTTTTTCACAATTTTTTATGGTTCTTTAAGATTTTGAAAGAGAAGGATCTGATCCTCAAGGGTAACAATATTCAATTCCTTAATTCTATTTTCAGCTTAACTGAATTCCAATACACGAAATTTATAGTAAAATTTTAAAAATATTCTAACATGTAAGTTAACAATCATCATGAAGTGACTCTGCCATTTTCATTATTCGTTTCATTCACGTTTGGTAACGCACAATACCAATTTTGGTCACTTGTTTCTCGTTTTGTAATTCGAATTGTTTTTTTTTTCTTCATATATATATATATTATTCTTCTTCTCAGTATTAATATTATTATTGAGTTTATTTTTCTTTCTTTGTAGTTTTAAACACACTTTATAATAAAGAGGAAGATGCAGCCATATTATCATTTGTTTCATTCTTTAAACAGAGAAGATTTTTCTTTTTCTTAACTTTTTTTTTGTTTTAAATATTATTATTACTAATTTAAAATGAAAAAAGTACAAATACAGACACACCAATATAAAAGTCACGAAGCAATCTTTAAAATGGAAGACATCTTTTATTATTTTAATTCTTTTTTTAATATAATAAAAGAAAAATACACATTTATAATATATAATATAAGCATATAAAATAATCTTGACAAAATTAAAAGGAAAATTGTCTTTATCTCTTTTTATAACTTTTAAATGTTTTATAAACCTTCTTTTTTTCATTTTAAATTTTTGCATATATACATTCATTTATTTTTTCATGCATTTATCTACATTTTATAGAATGTTAAGTGTACTAAAATTCTTGGTAAAAGAAGCCAGAAAGGTAAAATATTGCTAGGAGAGACTAAGAGAAAGAGAGTATAAATATTGTTTTTAAATTAATTGAATTCTAGGAATCGTCATCTTTATAGTGATTGTGTTTTATTTTATTTTACTTTTTATTATTTTTAATTCTTGTATTTTTTTTATTAACCTACACATTTTTATTTTTTCACATTGCAATACACATGAAGTAACTTTCAGTGTATGTACATAAAATTCTTGCAGACAGCTTGGGGTCTGAAACACAGCAAGTATCATATTTATACATGTGTCCATAGTCCAATTTAGTTAGTTTTACGGAGGTAGAATACAAATAAATAATCATAATAATAACGAATAGTAACATCAGAAAAAAAAATGAAAAATATAAATAAATAAAATAATCATGAAAAGCATCATGCAAAATAACAATATAATGATAAATATACGCGATACATTGCATTACTGTATAAATAATGTATGATAATGTTGGCATATTGTTTTAAAATATTAAATTTTTGTATATGATTTAAATTTAATAAGAAAACTATTTTTTTTATTGTGATAAACATGCTTGATAATGTTCAGTGTCATTTATGTTACAGTTTTTATTTTATTTCTTCAATGAAGCAGAAAAATGCTCCTTTGAGAATTTTTTGTCTTCTGATTTTTAAAACTTGCCTTTGAGCCTTTATAGGTGTGGCATTCAATTCTAAAGTGAGTGCGAATCACAAGTGTCAATACGAGTACACAGGCCTATGGTCCATCAACAAATATTAAACTTTTGTTCTACGAAAATTTTTGTATGTGCCCTAAAAAGCGAAAAACAAGGGTTTCATTTTTTTTGTTCTTCAATTTTAAAGTGCAAAAATGACATGGTTTTGTATGAAATAAGTATGATGTTTGTTCTTGAAAGTTGTAGATAATGATCTGGAGTATAAAGTTTTTATTTACCATTTTATATGTTTTCATACAAAAAAATGGTTTTTGGTCAAGGTTTTATCGTAGAACAAAATTTCATATTTTTTGATGGACCATAGGCCTGCGTACTCAGATTGGAAGTTGTGATTCGCATTAACAGGTACAAAAAAAATTAATGAAAAATTAACGGTCACATTTCAAATGCACTTAAATGGGTCTTAAAACATCCTGATTTATTATTTTCTAGTAGTATATTCAGTTAAAACAGTTTTTCATGAAATTTAATACAATTTCTCAACTCGAATAGCTGTAGTTCATTCCATCTGATATTTTTTTTTGTTAAATTAAAAGCTAGTTATTGATAAATTTCATCAGTTAAGTCAATTCAAGAAACAAAACTATTGTGTTAAAATTCCACTCAAAATATCATAAGATAAGAGATTCTTTCATTTTAGCAACAATTTTCGGTAAAATAATTTACTTCACATTTTGTAACAATTAACGAGATCATATCACAACAAAGTTATTATATCTTTTGTTTTTTTTTACTTAATCATATTTTATTCAATTTTCAGTTAAATTTATTTTTTCTTGGTATCGCATTGCTCTCATCTCTTATATTTAGACACGCAAACATCATCAATCATTCAAGTAATATTATTCCGTTTTAAACATAATAATAAAAGTACACATTTAACAGATACCACACAAATTAATGAGTGCAATAATTGTCAGCTCGTGCCACGCATTCTTACCTTTAATAAAAATTATTCATAATTGCACACTCACCTCATCCACATCCAAACAGGTTCGGATACAGAGGCACAGGTATCTTGAAATGTAATAATTTCATCAAAAATATGTGATATTGAAGGAATTTTGACCAAAATTATGTGAAGGAATAGAACGAAAAAAGAAAGGGAATGAAACAAAATGAAAATTATCAAGGAAGGGATAATCACTTATATTAAGGTTCAATTTAGTTTGATATTAACACAAAAAAATCTAGAATTTAATGTTATTGAACTGTTCTGATACCATTTTTACATTTTTTTTCATATAACATTAAAAAAATTGTAACAATACAAAAAAAATATATCAAAAAAAAAACGTTGATGATAATTGTTGCACCTTGCGTCTATAAATTATAATCACCCCGAAAGTCTTTTTAATAATCATAAAATACACACATGAGTAACTATCATACCAAAGAAAAAAAAACACCACACTCTTATAACGAATTAAATTAATCGTCTTATATCCTTTTCTTATTATTATTAAAAAATTTTTTTCATATCAAGCACATATTCATAAATTGAAATTATATATTTTTTTTTAATGAATGGTTCGTTTAGTCAGTTTTTAATATTAAAAAACTATTAAAAATGGTTTAGCATATTCATTATAAATTGCAGCATAATAATCAGTTTAATCAGAGAAAAATTGAAAAAAATTAAATAAAATTGCAAAATAATATGTAAATTAGTAGGAATTGCTTCAGTAATTGAAGATGATTCAATTGAAAAATTTAATTTTGAAATTACTTTAATTTGTGAGGAGAAGAAAAAAGTTAAATTGCGTTAAAAGGTAGGAATTATTACTCTTATTATTGAGTTATTATTCACTGAATTTGATAAGATTTAACAACATTGTATTTTTCAATTTTATTTCAGAAGTATGCGCTTTAGTTTTCGATTCAGCTCAATCAAAAATTGAAGGTAAGTGAATAGGTGAATTTGAAACCAGCGAAAAATGGTTTTGTAGATGAGATCATAATTAGATGAGATCATAACTTTCTGGAAAAATTGAATTGAATTAAAATTTTGATTGACGAAATTCTCTGTTTAAAGTCAATCTCTATTTTATGGATTCCAATCCATGTAGAAATTGATGTAAATAAAACGGTGAATGCACTTGCAAGAACGGAACAAGTGACTAGTAGATCTAGGTGTCATCACACACCTATATCTGATTTAAAATGTATGTCAGACGGTTTGCGAATGCCGTTGCCTCATACCAGTGAAAATCGAGGTCTAGTACGATGTGGAGAATTAAGAGTAATTTTGGTAGAGTAGGGTCGGTCTCAGGTGAATTTGTCTCGACTCAAGATGAGCTACACGGCAAATGCAAAACTTGTCGTATTGTTGCCGTATTTTTCCTACGGAGAAGAAAAATATGCAAATTATATCATCGCAAGACTTAAAAAGCACAATTTTGGTTGATTCTTCTGTTACAATGAAAACTTAAGTATTAAGTGTCAAACAATTGTTGATGAAGCATCTGTTTAAAATCTTAGACCTTCTTGAATCTGTTTTGTTATTAAGATTTTGTTTTATATAAACATTGTGTTATGATTGAACTAATAAAATTAAATTAAACTGAAAATTGAGTGTTTTAATCAATAAAGTCAAATCTCTTTTGACGGTGAAGTTTCGTAGAGTTTTAACGCTGTTATCGAAACTGCGCATTTTTAAATGAAACTGCGCACTTTTTTATCGAAGCTGCGCACTTTTATCGAAGCTGCGCACTTTTTTATCGAAACTGCGCACTTTTTTAACGAAACTGCGCACATTGAAACATAAACTGCGCATGGTGCTCGATTTATGCTGCATGGTGCTCGTTTTATGTTGCATGGTGCTCATTTTATGTTGCACAGTGTCCGTTTTATGTTGCATAGTGCTCATTTTATGCTACATTGTGCTCGTTTTATGTTGGACCTTCTGCAGCATAAATCGAGCACCATGTTGCATAAATCGGACACTATGCAGCATAAATCGAGCACCATGCAGCATAAAATGATCACTATGCAGCATAAATCGAGCACCATGCAACATAAAATGAGCACTATGCAGCATAAATCGAGCACCATGTAGCATAAAATGAGCACATTGCAGCATAAAACGGACACTATGCAACATAAAATGAGCACCTTGCAGAATAAATGAAGAGTTTTTTTAAATTTTTGACTTTTTTGAAAATTTTGAGTTTTTTGACTTTTTTACAAATTATATTTTTGTTACTGAATAAATGAAAAAAAAAAATTTTTTAATGTTGCCGTACGGCAAGTTTTATGTTTGTTATGAGATGGGAGTCCTCTGGCACCAAGTCAGATATTTTCATATGGGAGTAAGATATGATTGTTGTTTGAGGTATGATCATCAATCTATACATGGAAATTATTTTAATGCAATTTGGGTCTTATGCAAGTCAATAAGATTTATTGGCCATTAATCTTTTTTTTTCTTTTTCAAAGGACACCATAAATTTAAATGTCAAAACTACATTTCTCTTTCATTTCATAAAAAAAATAAAACAATCGAGTAAAGCAAAAAAAAAATTAAACAAGAGAATTTCAACATCATAAGCAGCTGTTAATTCTTAATGATGTCGTTAAAATAATGACATATATAAAGGTGCTGAACATCAGTAATGATAATTGTAGTGCAATAAACACAAAAAAAAAAATATGTAACGTTATTCGAATTCCTGTAATTATTTATGATTTTATTGCAATTTTTATTTTTGTTCAAGTCAAAGGAACAAGGAAATATTTTCACAAATCATTTAAACTTTGTACAGGTGCTTGAAGTTGTGTTTTGTTTGTTATGTTTGTTACAATAAAAAAAAATTAAATTTAAATTTCAATAATTAAATAAAAATATGAATGAACATTAATTACTTTTTATTTTACAATTTTATTTGCAATAAAAATAATTTTTTTTTTTTCATATCAACAAAGCAAACAGTTACCAAAAAATAATAATCATAAAAAGATAAGACGTGTGTCTGAAATACAAGGAAACATTTTAAGTTAAATTACCCCTTTTGCGACGTTTGCGTTCTTTCCTTGTTCATTTTACATTTATATTCAAAAAATATAAAAAAAAAAATTAATATTAAAAACAAATTTTTTACAACAATAATTATAAATAGCTTAATTTATATGCCTTACATGACATGCACCTTCATTTATGTGTTGTATTTTTTTTTTTGAATTTATTAAATGTAAAATTCTGATAGACGTGTGCTAAAGTAGTCAAATAAAAAATGTTTTGAAGACGCACTTTGTTTTAATAAGTAGGAAAGATGTCCTATTATTGCTTGACCGAGTCTGTATTAACCTAAATATTCATATGACTTGTGTTATTTATTCCTTTAAAAATAAAAAATAATTTTATTCAATATAATTTTTTTATAATAATAATCATAAACATAAAAAAAACAGACAATCCACACATGAGTAAAAGTTTCAGCTGTCTTATTAAATAATCAAACCATATATTTTTGGTGTTTGAATACCAAATTTCATTATTTTTATTAGAGTTTGATGTTTAAGTATAATTAGAAACAGTTTTTTTGAAGAATTTTATCAAGTTTAATCCAGCATGAAACATGAAAAAATTTGTTTGATTCCATTCTCAAAATTTTACAGAAGGTGAGTCAAGTAAAACTGTATTTTTAATTCAATGTATGCATGTTTTGTTAAATGAAAATGAAATAAATTTACAATAAATAATTGAATTGTTATTATTCCAATTTTTTATTTTAATAACATTTATCCTGGTTGATCCTTTAACATAAATTTTGTATCAGGACTGACCCTTATCATTTTATTTTATTGTCAATTTATTTCAAAATAATAATAATATAAATCCCTTAAAATCATCCTATTTATTCATTGAATTGGAAAAGGTCAATTTTATGTTTGTTTTGTTTTAAGTTGTTTTTCTTTTTATTTACAAGTGAAATTATTTTGGAATGTGAGTGAAGATTGTGCCAATTCAGTTTGACGCTGATAAGTAAAAAAAGTCGCTAATCATTAAAAATGTCACCCATCATTGAAAAGAGCCCCCAATCTCATAAAAAGTCGTCAAAATTTGGAAATGTTTTTAAAAAATGGCCGTTTTTTTCAAAATGTTGAATTTTATCTAAATAATTGCACTCTTGAATATCGCTCATGTACACGTTCAAAAATTTTTTTATTTGTCTCAGTGCAATCTTCACACCACTACCTTAAAATATGTTCATCATGAATCAAGTATAAATATTTTGATCCTTTCTTACATCATTACACGAGACTATTCAATAAATGAGTGTCGCCTTGTATTCAATTTTTCAAAACAAAACAAAAAAAAGGTACAATTTATGATATAAATATGTCCAGTTAAAAGGGTTCATGAATTTAATTTACCGAAAAATAAAACAAAAAAAAAGGATCAATTGTCTTTTTTCTATATAATATTTAAAATAATAACATAATAATGTTTTTTTTTAATGTAACACATTTAAAAATAAAAGATCCACAAAATATTGTGTGTCCATTCATAAGTTAAATTAACTTAAGTCAATTTGATCCTTTTTCAATTCCAATAAACATTGTATCAATTTCATATTCATTTGATGAAGTGGAAAATTTGATTTTTGTTTAACTTCATATGAAGAATGTTCAATGTAAGATAATAAAATACAGTTATTAATCGGCATTTTATTCTGATTTTGATTTGAAGTTAAAATAAAATCAGAACTTTTCACATGCGATTCAATTTTCAAATTATCTTCATCAATCTGATTCACGATTATTATTATTTTTATTGTGTAGATTTATGATTTTGATCATATTTAATCATTAAGTAAACAAGCAAATTATCACTGATCACTTGGCATAAGATAGAATTTTTTGTTTGATTGTTATTTGATGCCATGTTAAGATGATGATGATGATTAAATGAAATTATATGAAATAAAAAACGAAAAAATTGATGTAATTTTTACAATTATCATTTTATTTTTGCTGTGCAATGCTCATAATAAAAATAAAAATAATAAAAAAAAATCATGGTCACGTAAATGTATATCAAATCATAACATTACCAGTTTACTTTTTATTTTTTCAATAAAAATATAATTTTGGATCATCATTCCATTTCATCAATATCATCATTCGATCCGTATGTGAACAATAATGAATTAACACAAATTTCATTATGAGTCCCGTAAAATTTTGTTCAATTTGTAACAAAATGAGAATATAATAATAATAAGAAAAAAAAACATCTAATCAAAAGAAATTATACACTCACTTCATACCGAAAATCGATACAGTCTCAAGTGAATAGACAGTCAAAATCCTAAAATCACGTTACCCGCGGTTACAATTACATACGTTTTATTAATATTGTTATTGTTGTTTTTTTTTTTTGAAATTGTAAGTAAATTTCGTTTTGAGAAGAATTTGATCGGAGATGGGTTTTTAAAGTGAAATTTTTGATTACATTGAAAGAAGTTATCATGGAAATTGGCTTAAATTGCATTTAGGAAGACAATGACCTCTGGTTTTTCCCTGTCTCAGTGGCAAACTGGCCATACGAGCATGCCCGGGCTATCTGGCAAATGCCTGAAAGGTCGCAGTCAAGCGTCTTATAAAAGTTAAGTTTAGCGTAAATTTTATACAAAATCATACAGAATGCCAGGGCAGTTAGCAATTTTCAATCAGGGTCTGATTGAAGGTTAAACGAAAAAAAATGGGTCAAATTCATTTAATTGAATAATACAGCAAATCGTCCTCAAAGAGCATTTTTTTCATAATTCATAGCAAACACACCAAATCACATTAAAAATTATTCACATGTGTAACTTATTGTTTATACATGACCTCAGGTCATCATTATTCCATGTTTCCATATCATGTTAACCTAAATAAGTTTTTTTTCCTCTTCAAAGTCATAACACTTACCATTAAAAGCATGAAATCATAGAGAAGCCTTTTTTATATTAATATTTAATATAATAAATAAAATAAATATGAATTTAAAATTTACATATTTTCTTTTTATTTTTATTCATTACTTTTTTTCATTTTCATTTAATTTAATTATTTAATTAATTTATTTTTTTTATCCATTTCATTAATAATAATCATTATAATTATAATAATAATAATATTACTTTGACTTTACATTACAATTTATATTATATTTTTTGATCATCCACTATGTATATATAATGTTTTTTTTTATAATTTTTTAATATAATAATCATCAAATATTACATATACATAATACTTCTTAACATATACATTGTATTTTTTTTTCTTAAATTTTATTTTATTTATATTGAATTGAATAACACATTTTTTTTTTATCCTTTTATGCATTTGTTACTTATTTTAATAATTAATTTAATGATTTATACAATACAAATTATAATAATAATTTACACTAAACATATTATCAGACTGAATTTATATATTTTTTTTTGTTTAAAGTTATATTTTAATATAAAATTCATTCATTTTTATCATTAAAATGTATATTTATATTATTATTATACTAAATAAATATATTTTTATATGTTTATATGTATAATAATTGCTAACATTTTCTTTTAATTTAATATTAAATTTAATAATTATGTATAAATCATTAATTTCATGTTATTTTTATTATTTTCCTAGTTAAAAGTTATACTTTATAAGTATGTTATACATCATTTTTATACAATCATGTATTTACAGTAAAATATTTATGTTTATTTATATAATATTATTATATCCTTTGGTTGTCCGTTTTCTATTTAATGTGTTTAACAGACAATTATAATGTTATACATTATAAGCTAAAATGTTGTATGTTTATATTTTGTAATACAATTTACATTTATATACGACGGATTCTTACTTTTCTTTTAATTAATTTTATATGTGTTTTATAAATTTTCTAATGAATGAATGTTAAAATGATGATAATAATTATGTATCAATATTTTGTAAATTTTTTATGGCATCTGTTCAATTGTTAATGTTGTGATGAAATTCGTGGAAAATTAAATATAAAATGTATAAATAAAGAAAAAATTGCACTTGTATTATAATTATTATGTTTAAATGATGGGAGGTGGGGTATTTTTTTTCATAATTTAATAATGAAATATGTTTTCACCTTGATTTTGAAATAAAATACAAAAAAATATAATAATATAATGTTTTAATTATTATTATCATTATTATTATTAAAAAATCATATACAATATGTTACTTTAATAATAATAATAATAATGTTAAAAAAATGTAACAAATATTTTAAATTTTTAATTAAAATGAAAATAATTAATTTAAATGAAATAATTTATAATGTTTAAAAAAAATGTATACTTTTATTATTTTTGTTTGTTTTAATGTTAAAATGTAAATGAATGAAAAAATTCACATTATTTATGTTTTACATTTTCACTACATTTTTAAATTATTTTAATAAAGTTGTAATAAGGTAAAACAAACAATTCAATGTTACATTTTTTAATTATGTTACTGAGCACTGTTGTGTTGGTATAATGTATATTTTATGTATTTTATTAAAAAAATTTACACATATTTCATTATTATGATTATTATAATAATGGTGAAATTCTGTTTTTTTCTGTCATTAACGCTATTTCAATGCAAAATTTTAAGTTGTAATGAATTATTAAAGTTTTATAATGTTTAATCCCCTCACTGTTTGTTTTATTTTATTTAAATTGTATGTATGAATTGTATGAATGTTTGTGAATGAATGATAAAAATGTGTTTTTCTTTTGCTTTTAATGAAATTATCATAATTATTGAAATTTTATTAAATTATATAAAAAGTGAGTTTGAGCGCAATTCTTCATTATAAATTTTAATGTTAAATGTTAATTTAATTTAGTATACATTATACATTTAAACATTATTATTATAACGTATAATGTATAAAATGTAAAAAAATAATCAGAAACAAATATGTTTTATATGTTTAATATGTTTTTAATACGAATGCTCATCAAATATTAACTTTCATTTCACTTCATATTATTTAATGTTATTTTTTTCTACATATCACACAAAATTTTTATAATTGTTTTACAATGAACATTTTTTGCCGGCTAACTAATGAATATGATGATGTTTTAATGTTTTTTGTTGTAATATTTTATTTTATTATAAGTTAATATTGAAAGAAAAAAATTCACGATATTGGTGTTTTTATTTCAATGTTGTTATTCATGACATACATGTAACTTTTTTTGTTTAAATTTAATAAAATTTATAAGTAAATTGAATAATACAAAGTTATACCACTTCAGATAGTACGAAATATCATCAAAATATTAATTATCATCCTCTGATTTTGATACGTTGAGCTCTGTATTTATGTATTATTTTAACGATGATAATGAATTCTTAATGAAAATAAAAATAATAATAAAAAAATACAAAAATGGCTGCTCATCTCATCAACATTTTCATCATCATCATCATCATAAAAAAGTATATGATGTGGTTAATGAACATCATATATGAAGATCACTGCCCATTTACACTTGCTTGACTTCAATTATTATTTTTATTTACTTTTCATTATGTTTTTTTTTCTTTAAAGTTACTTATTTTTTTTTGAGATGTTTTTAAATTAAAATGAAATTAAAATAAATGTGTGTTGAAATAATTATTATTTGTGTAAATATTTTAATAATAAAATATTGTACCATTTTCACTTATTTTAATGTTAAATTAATCAAAATTGAAACAATCATGATTTTTTTTAATATTATTACAATGTATGTCATGTTTAACTTATTAAAAATTTAAAAATTTACGGCACATTTTTTTATAATTTTTTCTTGAAAATGATTTTGTGTATGAAATAAAAATTGAAAATAAATTCCAGCTGTGAAACCTACTTTATTACATGTAATTGTGGTGTATCTGTGCTGTGGGTGATGGCATTGATGAGCATGGTGGGTGGTGTGAATTGCATTTTTCTCGTCCATTTTGCTTGTTGTTGTGTCTATCAAAATTTTGTATGTTTTGTTTTCATTTTTAGGAACATGTTGCTCAAGTGGCCAAAAAATAAATTTAATGTTTATTGCTTTCAATTGTTATTATCTTCTGTCTACAAATTGTGCGGGACTTTATACATTTTATTTTCACTTCATCACATCACATCACTTTAAATGTTGAATGTGTTTTTTTTTTTTGTAATAATTTTAATTTAAACTTAAATATTTTGTACTTGACTTTCATTATCTTGTTGCAAGAGCTTTGTTGGAGATGTAGACGAACTAAATTCAAAGAAATTGTTGTTTATGTTACCGTTGGTGTTCCATCATGTATATTCAGGTCGCCATGCGCTCTGTAAATGAAAATTAAATTTGAAATTTAATTAAATTGCACTTATGAGATATCGAATAATTTTTTCAGAAAAGTTTGAATTGAGAAATTGAAACTCACCATTGAATTTAGTCCCAAATGGTAGCCTTGTGAGTGTGGCATGCCACCTCCTAATGCACTGGAACCAAAACCGCCTTGTAGACCACCTGAGCCGCCCAAGCCCATTCCTGTTGTATACCAACCACCATGCATATGTGTATGAGCAGGATGAAGACCACTAGATAAATGGCCGTGTTGTCCTACAATATTAAAATCAAAATGAAAAAAATCGTTATACAGCGTTCGATGAAGTCAAAACATACCCATTGAGGAAAATCCGCCTCCAAATCCTTTTGTCGGATCAAGAGGTTTCATTAAATCACTTAAATGGCTTCCAAGAGGCATACAAGATCCTGGCATTCCTTTTTTCTTCTTTGACTTTGACGATAATTTCCGATTCCGTGTCTGTATTCCCTCTTTTTTCATTGTTAATGGTCGGTTAACCTGCAAAACGCAAAAAAAAACGTATCACATTAAAATGTGCATTCATAATAAGTTTCATACAAAAAAAAATGTAAATAAAAAAAACCAACAAAAAAATTAGTATGATTTATGCGGTTTAGGAAACATTGTATTGTGGTCAAATTAAATCCGATAAATTTAATGGATAATTTAATTCAAAATTTTTGTCTAAACTCAAATTGAATTGTAATGAAAAAAAATGTGTGCCTGTGTGTGGTTAACAAAATACATCCAATTAGTTGAACACGGAATAAAAGTGCGTCAATTTCATGACTTAATTAGTATTTAATGATTCAATTTAAGATTTTTTTTTGTTTCATTTCAATTTAATGCCCTCATTTAAGTTTAAATTAAAACAAGGAATGAAATGCAAAAATTGAAATGAAATGAAATCAATCTCATAATCTTTGAAATTTAAGTGCCAATTTCGAATTAGGGGACAAATATACTCTTAACGGATCATGTCAAGCTGTGAACTGTGATTGCAAGTAAATTTATATTTGCTTTTCTTCCACTTGATTGAACAAACTAGAGGAATTTAAATGGATATTTATTTTGTATCACATTACAAGGGACATTCCCATTACTTTGTTTGGTTCTTTTTCAAAAAAAAAATACAAATTTGTTTGCTATTATGTTGCAAATAAAAAAAAAACTATTATATAATATCCTCTTTTTTTTCTTTTTTATATAATATGCTCTTAAAATACAGTTGCAATTGAGTTGAATAGAATTGAATTGTGTGTCTTTAAAAATGAAATTGAATAATAGAGTAATAAAAGCAAATAATAATCGGGTGATTCCGACACAAAAAGATATCAATTACCTTTTAAATGGTTTTAAATGGAAATAAACTTCACAGGAAAAGAATAATGGGATCGCTACTGTTTTTGAAGTAGGATCAAATATAATCGCAACATTCAAAAAAAAAGTAGAAAAATGAAATGTATTTATTTATTTATCATACAACCCACTTTTCGTTGTGTATGTATGTCAATGTGATATTACCGCCTTTTTAGATTGTTATTAC
This sequence comes from Culicoides sonorensis, assembly GCA_900002565.1. Taxonomy (NCBI): domain Eukaryota; kingdom Metazoa; phylum Arthropoda; class Insecta; order Diptera; family Ceratopogonidae; genus Culicoides; species Culicoides sonorensis. The sequence continues at coordinate 54,129 of LN483731.1, forward strand.
TTTGAAGTGAGTTTTGATGCATTTTACTAATGATCTTATTTTCTGTGAATGTTTAACAGATTTCTTTGGTTTCATTGCATGACGAAAAATTGGGATCAAAATGACGAAACAAGCTCATTAGAGGCTCATGATTTCATTATCTCATCGCGGTGCTGCCTTTGCAGAAAATCACAATTTTCAGCCATTTTAGTTAAAAGATTAAGTCCGATTTGACATTGCCATGACAAATTTTCCATATCAACGTAGATCAGATCAGATTTGTAGGGCGGCTGTTAAGCCTGCACTCAGGCCATCAGTTGGGCTCATTGTGCATATCCGTTATCATCATCCGAGGGACTTAGCTTTTATCCTGTCATTCCAAGCAGTCGCCACCATTATCTAGCCTTTAACTCAAATTGAGTAGCCTGAAAATAGATATTTGCGATTGTAAAGCTTAATGACTGGAGCAAGAATCGAATTGCCAACCTTAAGATTGATAGTCAAACACGCTTACTACTGCACCGTCTTCTTCTTCCTTGCCTAACATTTAAAATACGAACTAATGCATAAAAAATGTATCCTAATCATTGATGCCGCGTTAGCTTCATCTTCAGGGTTGGCGTGTGGGTAAGTTTCTTAGCTTCCTTCTGTATGCAGCTCGATCGTTTATTTCATCTTCCGTAATTCCATAGAGCCTTCTCCTTCGTTCTATTTGACCAATCCAGGTGTCTCGAGGCCTACCTCTTTTCTTTTCTTTAGGGATGTCTTTTTGAATTGCTTCTTTTACTGTTGTTCATCTGTCCTCATCAGGTGACCATACCATCGAAGCTGTTTGTCTCTTACTACTTCTGCTACAGGTTTGTCGATCTTCAAGCTATCTCTGATATATTTTGATTTTATTTTGTCACGAAGAGTGACACCAGAAGCCATCCTTAGCATTTTGTTTTCTGTGACACTTAGTTTATTTTCTTGTATTTTTTGCAGAGTCCAGCATTCCGTTCCGTAAACTAAGGCTGGTCTTGCCACAGTAGTATACAGTCTTCCTTTCAAATTTGGAGGCATTTTTGAATCACAAAGAACTGCTGAATTGTGTTGCCATTTTATTAACGCTACACTCACACGATGATTGCTACTGCACCGTACAACCCCAAAAGGTATCTCACATCCAAAAAGATAATAATAAGTTAAAATTAACTCAAAAATGTGTGCCATGTTCCACACATTACTTGTAACGCTTGTTACCTTTTTCAATTTAACAAAACTAACAATTTTTTTTTTGATTATCATGAGCAACATGAATTTTAATAAACTATAATATTATTTTTTAACATCACATATCATGAAATTAAGTAAAATGATATGCTTTTTAGATAAGATACGATATGATATGAAATGAAAAGATATGATACACTAAATTTTTTTTCGGTAATTTACTTCTATTTATATGAAATTCATAAGTGAAGTTTAAATTAGAACTCCGGACATTGATCAATTTAATGCCTCATATATTGCCCTTCTTAACGTTTTCTGTAATACGTAGAAATTATATCTGACAGCTGCTGTCAAAAATCTATACAGCGCTAAAATTTTTAAAAACAAATATTGCTTCATATAAATTTATTTAAAAAAAATCAGTGTTATGAACTTGAATAAAATTGATTAAAAATAATTATTTTTACTATTACAATAGATAAAAGTGATTTAGAATATGTGTAAAAAAATACTAATCAATCTGATCGTTGATTGCCAAAATACTAATTAAATTTGTAAAATGGAATTTTAATTGCATTTAAAAATGATAATTTTACAAGCAAGTGATTTACATATGATTCACAATGTATTTAAATAATAATTTAGAAAAGAAATTTTGCAATGTGATTAAAATGTATTTGAATAAAAATATTTGAAAAGAAATATTGTAATGTGATAAACAATTAATTTAATTGGTAATTTCAAAATAATTTTTTTTTACTTCGTTAAGTATAACAGACATTTTTTAAGTTTTAATTATTTTTAATCGATCCTTTTTTGTTATTTTGTAATGTTAAAAGTCTTAACACTGATTTTCGATTGAATAAATTTTATTATTATTAATTGTTTTAATATTTAATAAATATTTTAAAATAAATTACACTAAATTGTTAAATTACTAATACATACGCAACACAATGTACGTACACCATTTTTATACAAAACGTTTACGCATACAAATGCAAAATACGACGACAATTCACCCGCTATATTTTCAACGAATTCTAGCGCGGTGCAAGAAAGGCAATAATACGATAATTTTATATTCACATTACTTTCAATGTATAACATTACAATTTAATGCATTCTAACTCAAAATAACTCAAAAAAAAACAATAATTGAATTGAAAATTGTCCCACTTCCAAGTTAAATTTCAATTTTCTGCTTTAAATTAAGCTTAAAAATCAGTCAAAACAGAATTTACATGTCACACTACATAATCTTATCTTGTGCATGTTATTTGTACTGTGGTAACTACATAACTTTGATTTTATTATAAGTGTCTCGATGTTAAAATAAAATAATGAAAAAATAGTTCAAAGAGTAATAGCATATTTACTGGTTACATGTAAAATTTCAATCTATATAATAATACAATGTCACAGTGTATAATTTCTTTTTTTTATGTATTATTTTGGTCTTTATTATTATTATTTTTGTGATTCAGGTGACTCAATCGCACTGTGTTTCATTATGAATATATAAATAAATAAATAATAAAGTCCAGACGTGATTAATTATCGTACAGAAATATTTCTAGTTTAATCGTGATCTTTTTTTATTATTTTATACATTTTTATTGTAATGTCGAGTAATTTTAACACTGAGCATTTCATTTCTAGCCTATAAAAGTAAATTGTATGTATATTTACCCCGAAAATTGTTAAAAGTTATTACTTGGAGTAAGTTTTAATGCGATATCTTGACTTGATTATCTTAATCCGAAATTCATAATAATAATAAGCATTTAACTGTTTTCAGGGATATTTAACTCAGGACCACCGTGTTTTAACGGTGTACATGAAATTTATTTAATTTAATGGTTGAATAATATTTTTGTCGCGCGCTTTTGCCGTTATATTAAAACAATGATAAGAATCTTCTACACATAACATTTTCATGTAACAGGTCCCTTCAGTTATCCTTATCGCGTTTAGATGAATGTTACGGCTATGAAAAATTTTGTTTTTCCTTTGACTTGTTATTTCAAGAAGAAGGAGAGAATGAGTTTGAGGGTGCAAAATATAAATAAAATTAAATTACATGCAATTTTTATACACATTTAACTGAAATTTACTAGAAAAGTTATTCCATGAAAAGTTTTTGTCACTGAATACGTGAATATGAAATGAAATCCCAAAATAGCTTCAAGCAAATTTATTATGAATGAAAATTAAACACCTTTTATACATTTTGTCACCGAAAATCGCGTTTTTTTCCTTTTTGTTTATTTATTTATTAAGGTTAATTCGTTACCTGGAGCTCTGATCTAATTCTATTTTAATTTTAATTTAATAAGATTTTTTTTTCCTTTTAATTTTAAATTAAGTTCCGTTAAGTCACCAAACATCGGATTTTTTTTAAAAAAATTATAATATTAAAAAAAAACCTGAATACATTTCGATAGTTATCTGATCATAACTTGGCGCAAATTTCAAAGAATATTAAATGTTGTTGAAAATAATAATGTTTAAATGTAATAATTAAATCAAATTAAAAATGTATGACAAAAAAATATCATAAAATCTGTTGAAAAAAAATATAACATGAGATAAGCGATCTCTTTGACGTGCGATTTTTGCACAAGTTTATGTTAAAATTAAATTTATTTTTTACATTTTTATACTTTTATATAAAAAATCATAATAATTTGTTTAAATTTTAGTCAAATCAGAATTAGATCAGTTTAGATCTTTTAACACAATCAAAATGGTCATTTCCTTATAAAAGATTATGTTAATTTTTGTTTTCTCTCACGTTTTATTATCTTATTAAGTTTTTTTCTTATTTGTTAGTTTAGTGACTCATCCTTATTGTATTTGTTTTGTGGCTTATGTGGTTAAACATTTAAAGTTAAATTTCGGTTGCATTTTAATTTTAAATGGTCATACATATTTTTTCACTGTATATGGAAATTTGAAATGTTGCCATGAAAGATTGAGGTAAGTGCATTTTGAGTCTTATTTTTTATTAACATATTTTTTTATTTTCTTTTAGAAAAAATATCGAGGAGGGCAAATTCTTAATTTCAATCAGTGAACCAGGGAATTTCAAATCGAGGTAAGTATAAATTTAAATTCAAATATTACTGGAGACCATGATGGTGCTCTTGTAAAGTCTAGCCCAGACTAAAGTGAAATGTAGAAAAATGTGAAATTACGTGATAATTAAAAACTTCGATCAAGCCCAGACAAAACACCCCAGAAAGCAGCTCAACATGACAAGACAATGATTGAATCATCTGTGCATACTCGCTATCATAATTATCATCAAAGGACCTTGAGTAGCCATAGAAAGCAAATTGACACACACAAAAAAAGTAAAAAGTCCTCGTTAAGATATTTCGAGCGATGCTTACTTCGAATCCAAGTAAGTCCGTCAATATCTTTTCGAACCGGTCCAATTATTCCAATTTTTAATCCTTTTAACAGAAAATGCACTTCCAAAAAAAAGGTTAACATTCATATTCAAGTATCGTTTTTTTTCCTGACATAACACAGTTGTTTATAAAACTTGTCTTATTATACTTTTTTTTGTTTCAACTAAAATTTGTCTCTTTGATATGAGCCGTCTCTCTCTCGTGAACTATGTTTTATTTTTTTTGACAAATAAATACACATTTTTATTAAACCAAAAAAAAAATTACTTGTAAAATCCATTTTACGACTCATTGTTAACAAAAATTTCGTGTGGACAATGTTTTATTACATTTTCGCAAATAAAATTATTTAAATTTTACACTCTGAACTTAATTTATTTGGAAATTTGTTTTTTATTTGAGTGAATCTCACATAAATTTTTTTTTTTACTGTACATTACTTGAATTAAAATTATTTTGATTTAAAATGATACAATTAGATCAGATTTTTATCCTAATCAAAGTTTCTTCTGATGATTTGTTTTAATGGAAGTCGGTGTTGAAATATTAAAATAATAATCACCCGTATTTATCTATGCTCCACATGCTCTTAGTCAAGCAATTAAAGTAAATGCACTGGAAACGCATCTTAATTAAGGAACGATTTGTAGAGGCGATTTGCTTTTAAATTAAATTAAGATATCGCTGCTGTAGGGAATTATAATGAGTTGAAAATACATAAAATAAAAACGAAATGAGACAAGCAAAGTCATCAGTTTGTCAGATTCGGTTATCAGATTGAACAGAATTAAATATAAATGTGTATGAAATTCATTTGATTTTTCCAAGTAAATTTCTATAAATATTGAGTATGAATGATTATCTTGCATTTCAAAGAGCAAGAAAACCACACATTAGGATGAAGTTTAAATGAAAATAGTAGTTTATCATAAAATTAAGCACGCGACACTTTGTTTATTCTCCTTTCTGCTAATGACTTTAATATTAACTCTCTAGCAGAACTCTGGACTATGATTCTTTCATATCTTTCTGTCATCGGTTAATCGAGCGTAACACATTATAATTTAATATATATTTTTTTTTCTGTTTTGCTACTGATTTGATTCAAGTCAATGATTGTGAATGCGACACGCGCCACACACATGCATTTTTTTTTTGTTTTCATATGATTTCTTGAAAATTTTTATCCCAGTTCCCCTTATTAATATGATAATATTTTAATATGATTAGATTCATATGTGAAATTCCAAATAATTCCACATTTTCTCTTAGTTTTAAATCTCAATGAAAAAATTACATTAAAATGACCAATGTTTTAAATTAAACAAGTACAAAAACGACAACAAAAATTAAAACAATAGAATGTTTCCAATGTTTTACACTAATGCTCATTAGAGGAAATTAAATACAATTTATATGATAAAAAGAATATAACAGAAAAACAAAAAATTAACTTACATTATGTAGTTTATAATAAAGTCCACAAGCATTACACACAGGTTCACCACCTTGATTCCTTCGCCATAATGTTGTTGTGGTTGTTTTACAATTTGCACACGATGTACCGGCTCGTCGTGCCGCGCTTTGTAATGACTGCAAAAAAAAAATTGAAAATAAAAACAAAAAATTATTAAGTTGCATATACACATTTTTATATAAAAAACAGTAAACATTTAACATCGATTATCATTACATTTATACTTCATTTATAAGAAAAAAAAACATTTGTAAGGAATTTATTTATATAAAATTAAGTTAATACATAAATAAATATAAAAAATTGCACGAAATTCTACAATGTAACTACTTTTCTTTTACATTTCATATTAATTCTACACACAATTGTTAAATAAAAAAATTTATAACAAAAAAATATAACATTTTAACTTTAAATGATGTATATGTTTAATATAATAATAATAATAATAATAATGGATAGATTTTTTTATTATATGTATTTTTTTAATGTATAAAAATAAGCGAATCATGTTACATTATTATTATTATTTACTTTAAAATGAAACATTAAAAAACGTTTATATCTAAAAATTATAACATTTTTTTTTCATTTTCATTGATCATAATTGTAATAATAATAAAAAGTAACATATTCAATGAATATTTTACACAACGAAAGCTACATATCCGTTCAATTAATTATATTTTTATATTATATACATGTAATATATGTATAAATTTGATTCTTTTCCTTCTTATTGAATGGTGTTGGTTTTAATAATATTTGATGTCACTTTTTGATACTTGACATAGATAGATGATGCGAGAATGTATTGACTTTTTTATTTGTTTGTTTTTTTTTACTATACATGAATTTACTTGTATATTAATAAAATGTATATAAGAATGAATCATATTTGTATTAAAATTATAATGAAAATAATAATAATAATAAAAAAAATGCTTTAAACATCCTAATTCTTTTTTAAAATTAGTTCATTTATACGCTACTTAATATTACAATACACAAAAGTTATCTGGATTAATTGGAAAATAATATAAAAATAAAAGTTTAAAGTCATTCATTATTATATTATATAAGTATAAATGTATAAATATACATATAACATTATTATTAATATAATTAATGATCTTCCGATGACGTTTTCATTAATCGATAAAAAATTGTTTTGTATAAAAAAAAATACATTCGTGTATTTCATACAATAATATTAAAATATAAATTCAAAACAATTCATTGATTACATGTATTATATTAATGTTTAAAATATTTATAATATAATTTTATATGTTCATTATAACTTATTTAATATTCTTATTATTTTAATTCTCAATTCAAATAATTTTTAAAATAAATCAACGAGACAAGAATTTTTGACAATTGACACAAGATTCTTGTTTTCTTGATTATTTCATTTATATAAATAAGATGTGTACTTCCTGTTCTTGTCCTCGTCACAATTATACATTAATCAATGATTCTGATTGATTTCTTTGATTCATGAATGAATGATAAATGTAAGTTTAATAAAAATAAAAAAAAGGAAAAAGAAATATAAAATGTAAGTGTCGGCAACTCGTAGGCGGATTATACACATTATATTATTATTTTTATCATCTTAATTTCATTGATATACATGTCAATTTTGATATTGTTTTAATTTAAAATTAACTTTTTATATATTAATAATATGTGGCATTCCATTCTAAAATTAGTGCCGATCACAATTTTCAATCTGAGTGCACAGGCCTATGGTCCATTAAAAAAAATTAAAATTTTGCCCTATTAAATTTTTTTGTATCTATACTAGAAACCGAAATACAAGGGTTTTATTTTTTTTTTATTCTTGAAGACAAAAATGCTCAAAAAGTCATTGTTCTGAATGAAATTGGTATGATATTTGTTCTTGAAAGTTGTAGATAATCGTTTGGAAAATAAACTTTTCATATACCATTTTACATGTTTTCATACAAAAAAAATGATTTTTCATCGAAAAACAGCAAAAAATCTTGAAAAAATACGATTTTGAACACGAAAACGCACTAAAAGTCATTGTTCTGTATGAAATTAGTATAATATTTGTTCTTGAAAGTTGTAGATAATTATTTGGACCAAAAAGTTTTCATATACCATTTTACATGTTTTCATACAAAAAAAATGATTTTTCATCAAAAAACATAAATAATTTAATATAAAAGTATAGTTTTATCCTTGTAAAATTGTATTTTTTCCAGATTTGTTAATGTTTTTTGATGAAAAGTCATTTTTTTTGTATGAAAACATGTAAAATGGTATATGAAAAGTTTTTGGTCCAAACGATTATCTACAACTTTCAAGAACAAATATCATACCAATTTCATTCAGAACAATGACTTTTTGAGCATTTTTGTCTTCAAGAATAAAAAAAAAATGAGTATAGATACAAAAAAAATTTATAGGGCAAAATTTTAATTTTTTTTGATCGACCATAGGCCTGTGTACTCAGATTGAAAATTGTGATCGGCACTAATTTTAGAATGGAATGCCTCATATATATAATACGATTTAAAAATAAAATATAAAGTACTTGTGAGTAATAATAATCATCATCATAATCATCATAACTAGTAGTAAAATATGATTTCCAATCAATTAACTTTGTTTGGATTATTAAATCATAATATACATTATTTATTATTATATACACATTAAATGTTTAATGTTATAAAATATATATCGCGACTTTAAAGTTTATCAAGATTTACCATTTTTTTTATTACATTTAATAAACCACAGTAGTCGAATCATAGAAAGCCTCGACTGATTTGAAATTTTGATAAAATTTTCTAAATATATTTCTTTGCATTTATATTTTTTGTATGAATTTTAACTAAATATATGATATAATGCATGAAATATTAATGATAATAATAATTATGGTAAATAATATTATAAAATATATATTTTAAACATTATGTTAATTGTTTTTTTTTCCTTGCTTTCAAGATGAATATCAACTGTCTCTTCTGTTTTTGATGTCTATTATTTTTTTTTTTATCATTGTGATTATTAAAAGTATTTTGCCGAAAAAATATTGTCTGTTAAAATGGTTAAATGTTTTAATATAAAATGTTTTATATTATATTATTATTATAATTTAAAAGTTTATAATAAAAATCTGTCATAGAAAGGTGTTAGAAGGCTGTTTTTTTTTTATTTTGATACTGTATAAATTTTGCTTTTATATTATTGTTGTATTTTTTCTTTTAAATTCAGTTAAAACGGTGTCAAATTTCATAAACTTTGTTACTTTGTTTAAATTTGTATATATTTTTATAATATCATACACATATAAACATAATATAAGTAAGTGCGCATATAAATCCTTTGATTCAAATGTTTTCTTAATAAAATTTTGGATTTCTAAGAAATTTTGAGTATTTGAGTATAAGATGAAAAAAATTCTCACAAGCATTTATTTTTTTTATTTTAATATTTTTTTTTATAACATCACTCACATTTATTATGATGATTATTTTGTGCATTGTCATTCTTTTATATGTATGTTTTTTTTTTGGTAAGTTATATGTTACATGTTTTATGTAGCATTTTAATATGAAAATAGTTGAATTTTTATCACCCTTATAATAAATATTAATAAGAAAATACGAGAGAAAAAATAAAAATGTACTTATAAAAGGTAAGTTAATCAAAAAATCGTTTAAATATTGATTGTATTTTGTTTAAATGTTTTGGGTGTGTTGATCAAACTAATGATTAGCTCCCTAAGGATCATCGAGAATGAGAATCAATATTTTTTTCGTCTAACCACTTCTTATAATATTAATATTATTATTTGAAATGAAATGAAATTCAAAGGATAAACAACAGAGAATTAAGAGAACGAGAATGAATTAGCATATTTTTTTTTCAAAAATGATCTCAAACAAAGACTTTGTCTAGGCCAAGTGAGATTAGTACTAAATATCATAATCATCCTCATAAATGATGTTATGTTTATATGCTTATATGGGTTGTAACAAAATTCCTTCCAAATAGTGGCATGGGTGAGGTCCTTGTCAGTCTCTTGTTTATTGACATGTTTACGTACCCATGACATTGAAACAGTAGTGTAACATTCTTCCATGCACTTACATTTTTTATATTAACATTTTAACTTATTACTGAAATTTGTTGATATTAATCATAAAATAAAAAAAAAATAATATATAAATGGCAATAAATCAAAACACTGCATATTTCAAATTGATCACGTATCGATCAATGTTGCGATTTAATTTATTATTATTATTATTATTGTATTTCATGTTACATTACAACAACACAAAAAATGGCATGCATGTGAAATGTATATGAAATGAGAAAAATTGAAAGAGGATGAAATTTTAATCTTAATATCGATATCCTGCCTGAAAACCAGATGATAGTGTCGTTCTGAGGTTAAAAGTATAACCAGAGGGAAGATAATTAAATCTTCACTGTTTTACTTTGAAACTTTTTCTTTCTTTCTAATACAGGTAAACATTGAATAAAAAAATACACAGATTTTAGAATTTTAATGAAAAAAAAAGTTCTCATCAATACAGAAATGATATGAGACATAAATTTATAGCGATTAATTTATGTATAAACGCGACATGTGGTCAATGTGAATGTTACGACTAATGTTATTTGTTTATTTTAATATTACTATTTAACATTTTTCATCATTATATTTTGATTTTAATTTGAAAGAAAATATAAAATTTGACAAAATATGTTTTTTGTATCAATTTTCCTTGTTAGCAAGAGAATTTTTAATATCAAATTAAATTTATGAACTTAAAACATCATCATTATCAAATTTTGAGCTATTTCTCAGTATTAACTTTTCAAAACACATTCAAAGCCCTTTTACACAAATAACTAAAAACACTCTTACAATTCTCCTTTTAAGTTATTTGCTTTCTTTTATAACATAACAACTAATAACAACAAATAATGTTTCAAGACGAACTGAATACATATTTTCAATGAAAAAAAAAATAATAATAAAACTTTAAAAAAGAAACATGATTCAAGTGTTTTCTTTTTTTTGTATGTATTACATTTAAAAGTATCATAAAAAAAATATTGAGTTTTAATCTTAAAATTATTAGAATTAAATAATCATTTTTTTATAAGTATAATAAGTATAAGTAAAAGTAAAGAGACCAAAAGTGGCATGAGTTTGCAGTTTTATTGAACAAAAACCGATACACAATAAACGAATTTTCTTATAAACTTATTATGAAAATAAAAAAAAACATATTGAACACACATATTTCATGGCTAATAATGATAATAACTTACGATGATGATGCACACGAGTTTAACACACGATTAAAAGTTTACTTTTAAAAAAAGATTCTTAATAAAATACATTTAATAACTAATTTAAATCAATCATCTGTTCAATATACTTATAAATTTGAAGTATTATAAATTTATAATTAACTTAATAATGTTAGTTTTTTTGATCTTAAATGTTAAAAGTTTTAATGTAACATACGAATTTTATACGAATATATTAAACAAACAATAATTTCAAATAAAAAACATTCTGACATGATAATTTCATTTAAGCACGTGATCACAATGGTTACAGGAAGTGAAAAGGAAATTATTTTTTCTTGAATATTCAATTCAATTATTATCATTGAAGCATTGCGTGAATTAGAAGAAGATACACAAAAAAATTTTATTATTAGAATATATAAATTTTTATACATTATAATAATAAAATATTCATTTTAATGCGAAAATTCACATTTTATACCCAATTTCCTATTATCTCACATTTAAAATTCAATAAATTTATCATCATCATTGCACAAATAATATAAAAAAAAAATTAAACAGATTCAAGGTCTTTGTGATTGTTTCATTTTATTCTCAGAGATGCAGTTTCTTGTTAGATTTCACAATAATAATAATAATAACTTTAAATATTGAATTGAATTAACGTTACTAAGTGATTTTAAATTGAAATGTATAAAAATTTAGATACAAACATTGATTTTAAGCAATTTCAATATAAATGAACATTAAAAATATGTTAAATTATATTAAAATAAAATAAAAACGTGTTAAACAAACGTTTATTGTTAATTTATTCAAGAATAAAACAATAATAAAACAATCGAATAATATTTTTATTATTGTTATTATTATTATTATCAATTTGCAAGGCTAATTATTTCTTTATTTTTGATTATTATTATAATAAAATTCTTATTGATTTGATGTCTATAACTTATAAAATCACCACTTAAGCAATCATAAATCAGGTTTTTGTCCGCCTAGTAACCTTTTAACATTATTTTTTGTACTTACTTAAATCTTAAAAAATAAATCAACAGTTTAAATAATAATTCAATAATCAAAATAATAATATATAAAAAAACACGCCTATTCGTTTTAATTCATTCATTTAATGTTAATGTTATATTACTATTATTGTAATTTTATTTAATTTACCGACAAAATATTATCATTATTGACAATAAATAAATAAATTGAATTACACAAATACACAAATCGTGTATAGACTGTTATTTGTCTTAAAATGCGAAACAAAACATAAACAAGTTAAATATTACATTTAAATTATGTATGTTAGTGAACAAGTGCAAAGTTGAAGTTCATTATGTTTAATGTAAACGATTGCTTAATGATTGGAATAAATTAAAATTATAATCTATGGAAAATTACTTAATTTTGTTCAAATTAAAGATTTTTTTTTGTAATGTTTTTTCTAAGTATTTGAATAATATTATAATAATGTTTAATAAAATTTTTTTAAATGTTTATTATATATATTATATTAAATTATAATATTAAGATTAAACATTATATTAAATGTTAATTTTATAATAATTTATAATTATGTATAACATGAAATTCCATATTTTTCAACATTTTATAATGAAAATACATCATATACAATATAAATTTATACATATATAACGTGATCCCTTTTAAAATACAAACATATTTCTACACATTTTGATAGGATAGTCGAAGCACGCGCAAGGATCTTCTTACTTTTCATTTTTATATACTATACATTTCAATACAATTTCAATGAAAATAAAGTTGAAATGTATACAAAAACATAATAAAATACATAAACATTTTATGTAAAATCGATAATAAAATTTCTAACTTTTATTATTATTATTATTATTGTTACTGTTATTTTCTTTAAAGTAAACATTTTATGTATATTCCATTAAATTTGTTGAGACTTAAATATTAATAATAAAAGTTGTATAAATGTAAATGAACATTAAAATGTATAATCTAGAAAGAAGATTTGTATCCTGGAAAACGTCTCCTGAATAATGTTTTGTGATTATGATTATATTATAATGTTATATAATAATAAACATAATAAAATAAGAGTAAATCTTCACGATTTAATATGAAAAACAACAACAAAAAATTTCAATCTTATATATTATTATACATTTATATATAACATTAAAATTTTATGTATGACATAAAATAATCGTATCATATCTTTTTTTTTAAATTTTTATTATAATAATAATATTTTTGTATATAAATGTGATAGTAAAAGTATCTATATCTGATAGGGCGTGGTGATAAAATGAAAAAAGGGAAAATCGGTTGCTATGTATCTTTCACTTATCTGTATATTTGTATAAATTTCTCTGTATATAGGGTTGTTGTTATGTTATAAAGTAGGGTATCATAGCACATTATTCACGTTATATGTGATTGGTCGCTTAGATTTATATTTTTATCCCCTTTTTATTGCGATTTGTATATTTTTTTATACACAAAAAAATATTAAATAAAAAAAAATAATACGCGACAGATAAAGATTTTGCACGGTATACACAATTTATTTTATTTTTATTCCACATCAAGCTGAAAATCCTCCTTATCTTGATACACATAAACTGTTCCCAAAGCGCCGGTATACATTAAACATTTGTATAAATGTTCTGTGATTTATTTCATTTATATACATATAACATAAAACATATAAAATAAAATAGAAATGCCTTACAGTGTTTTTGTAACCCTCTTTTTTATATTATTATTATTATACATTTAAACATACATACACACAATCATTTCATTTAAACATGTTGTCTCTTCATTATATTATATACAATGTATAGTAATATACAAATATCGATTAACTGCCACTATAAATTTGAAGGTGTCAAGAAACGCATTATAACAACTTTTTATATATATATAATTTTTTTTTTAATTTTCATTTCATTTTGTGTATCCATGTATATATTAAAGCTTAAATATGATGATGAAAACCAAAGCAAAATGTAAGCACCTCACAAAAATAACTGTGGTGGTAGACAAAAATGTCAACATTATGATTGTATGTATATACAAATAAAATAAAAATATATATGTTCATGCGCATGATAAACACTTTTCTGTATAAATACATGATTTTATATGTTTTTTCAGACATTTTCTCAAGCTTTCATTGAAATTCATATAAAAATATTGTGAACCTGAAAAATTTTTAGTAACTGAGACAAAACATGAAAAGTCCAGTCAATGTTTACATTATTATATATGTTATATGTTTAACATTATATATAATACTTTTATGAAATATCATTATTATTATTAGTATTTAACGTGTCCTAGTAAGGTTTTGCATTAGAAATATTAGTTTATGAGTATATAAAAGATAAACAAAATACAGGACAGTAGTTAAACCGTTGAATATTGATTTTTCATTATTATTATTATTATTATTATTATTTAATGTTTTCAATTTATCCTGTGTATAAATTTGTAAGAGTAATGCAATACTCTAGACAGTGACTGGACATTGGACACACATTGAATGTGTGTGTGTAAATTTATGTGATAATTATTCTATTATTATTGATTTTATATACCATAAACTTTTCATTCTTTCTCACTTTGAAATATTATTATTATTTATTTTAATAGTCATTCTACAATAGAATGACAAGCTTTGCATTTGCATTTTACACAAATAAATAAATAAATAAAGGTAGCTATTATAATAATGGAATAACGTTAGTAATTAATGTCGTTTTGCATTGTATTCTCTCACTGTTTTTTTATTCAGTGCATTATGACTTATTTTAATGACTTTTTAGCCTTGCTATGTCACTGTAAATGTGTGTGTTGTGCAGTATCAATAAATAATGTTTTTACAGTCAGAACAGGTTGAACATAAAGGCAATAAAATTTAATGAAAATTCATCTATAATCATAATATGAGTGTATTTTTATACTAAATTGAATGAAATAGGAAAGAAGAAGGAAAATTGCAATTGAAAACTGTTTCAAGAAATTTTATTTTCAAGTACATTTTTGATTACGTGGAAATTTTGATTTTTTTTAATTTTTGAAAAGTAACGGTCATAATTTTTAAAAATAAACGGTCAATTTGAACTAAAACGCGTTAAAAAAAGGCTGAATTTCATATGGTTAAAACGCGACGATCCGAAAATCCATTTTCGAAATTTCTGACAAAAAATCTTCGTTCTTTATAATTAAGCGTTTTAAAAGCAATTAGTAAAGCGCCATCTATCGGAATTCGTTAATTGAAAATAAAGCTCAATTTTAATTTAAATTTCAGACAATTCAAAACCGTATCGATTTCTCAATATATTTACTAATGTAGAGGATCCTTTGAGTTTACTTTATCTAAAATAAAATAAAAATAGCTTTTTAAATGATGCAAAGCAAACGACCAGCTCGTTTATTACAACAAGATTGTCACGCCTCTTTTTGATTTAATACTTTTTTTTCAAGTTCTTTTACACATCTTTTCACTGTATAAGAAACAAATTTGTATTCCTTACATTTATACTTCTAAAAACGCGTGTGTATGATAAAACGATGTATATTGATTCACTTTTAAGCTTTACAATGTGATAAAATTATGAATAGGGTGTCCAGTGTTCCAATTAATCTTTTAAACACAATTATCTGAATATAACAAGAAATTATGAGAATTTCCTTTCAATTGAGCATCCTAATTACATACAGCTCAATTAATAACATCGAAATATATAGAATATGATTTTTTTTTGTTTTCCGATAAAGAGGCGGGCGTGAGTGTAAAGATTTTGTTTCTTATAAAACATTAGCAAAAAAAATAAAATTGCATGTGAAAATTATTAATATCTTTTGTTAAGGCTCGCTTACTTCTCGCATTTGTTTGCTGTTAGCATGAAACATTAATGGGAGGAGAAAATCGAAGGAATTTATCGATTTTGCGTTCAATGTATTAAAAAAAAGAGCTAAGAGGCTGTTAAGATGCAGTAACAATTATTATTATTGAGAACCTTGAACTTAAACTTCAATATTAATAAATATGAGTAATAAAAAATTTTTAACTATTTTTTTTTAATTTCTCATTGAATTGTGTTTCTTTTTATTACTAGACAGTATGTCTCTGAATATTCCTCTTAAAAAATATTTCAATCGTGATTTCATAAAATTTCTTCATAATAAAACGACAAAAATGGATGTGAACACAAAGCGATACAAATTCACTTTGAAACATAATCAATAATATTTATCTGCATGTTTTTGTATTTGTTCCTTATAAACTTTATGAATTAGAGTCACGTTCTCTGATCCAAAATTGATACAACAACAACAACGAGTTTTTTTATTAATAATAATAATTTTTTTTGCAAGAATAAGAATCAATTTCTGGTTATATGACGAGCACACCTCAAGATCACCACAATTGTCAATGTCAAATTTCATGATTTTTTTTTTGTTTTATTTTATTTTTTAAATATTATTTCATATTTCATCTCACATCATATTTTATATTCATTCATAAATTTATATTAAATGTACAAACAAAAAAAATGTATTTCACGAGAAAAAAAAGATTTTTGTGTCGTGTATCATATTAATCAAATGTCGATGTGATTTCATGCCACACAAATATAAAAAAAAATAAAATGCAAAAAATTATAATAATAAACTTGACTTTTTGTTATATGACAGAAAATAAAAACACAATTGAATATGTATCGACAATGGTGAAAGAACATTTATAATTCGACAAGATATATGTTGAGATATTGATTCTGTTTCGCTGTAATACTCTTTTGGGTAACACGATATGGATTGTGTGGTATCCTAAATGTGTTATGATACCTTTGTGCAGATTCAATAACAATGATACGGAATTAAAAGGAAGACAATTGAATTTTTTTTACAGTGAAACAAAAAAAAAATGATTTAATAAAAATATTTAGAGAATGTGCAAAAACAAGGCAGTGGAAAAGGAAGCAGAGATGTGACCTTAAAAGGGGTTGAAATTTAACCCATAAAAGGCTTGATTTTCATAAAACACAAGGTTTTTGACTAAAACAGAGCTTACGACATTGAGTGAGTTACAATAGAAGTAACTTTCTAATTATAATTAGATAAGAAACCTTTTAAAGTGGAGGGGGAGGAGAAATTGAATTCGGTGTGGTTACCGGACATATGCGGATTTCAATTTCTAGTGCTTGATTTGACAATTTTGAAAGAGATATGAACTTTAAAAAACTTGTGCAAACCGTCTGCTTCTATTTTAAGTCAGATACTGAAAATACTGCGATACTGATAACCGTGAGTCCCGCAAGTTTTTGACATTTTAACTTAAAAATCTCGTTAAATATAAGTATCGCCCAATTTTCATCTTCAACATTAAAAACCGCGTTTTACGATTACTGATTTCGATCGGAATCGCTTTCAACACAATTTTAAGTCA
The DNA here is from genome assembly GCA_900002565.1 of Culicoides sonorensis. Classification (NCBI taxonomy): domain Eukaryota; kingdom Metazoa; phylum Arthropoda; class Insecta; order Diptera; family Ceratopogonidae; genus Culicoides; species Culicoides sonorensis. The sequence goes on from LN483731.1 coordinate 72,007, forward strand.
AACATAAACTTTAATACGGCTTCTGATTGATCGAATCGCATGTTAATTTAAAATTAAGCCAATCCGCTTTAAAATGAAGGTGTTTTAAGCTGAGAAAATGATGAGATTACATGAAAAAAAAAGCATATTTAAAAAAAAAAAATCTGGCGTCACATCACACAAAATTATTCAATAAACACTAACTACTGCTGCTAATCATATCATCATAAAATATCATCAAATAATTAACTGGATGACATCTCCAACCAATTTTATTTTTATTATTACAGACATTTTTAATCATAAATAAACAATTAAATATCAACATATGAAGAGAAAACGAAATTCATGAAAAGATTTTATCTTTAAACATTGTTTATATTGTATGAATGTCATACAAATTCCATCGCTAATATAAAAAAAATGAAGTTAAGTAAAGTAAAGTGAAGCAAAATAAATGTGTCATAAAAATATTCTTGTTAATAAAAATAATACGGTAATCGTCTGTTTCGTGTCTGGACCAATGAAATTGCAGTTTCATCTGAAGATGTGCCAATAAAATTTAATAAATGTTTAAAAAAATGAGAATAATTTTTTTTAATATCCTAATTAAAAATATGAATAAATTATCAATTTCAATGTAAATATTTTATTTTTGGGTATCTTACATTTTTTTTTTCATTTCATATTATTACGACGATCAACGAAAAGACATTATTTAATTAGAGCTTCTCATCTTATATTATTTTATATGAATATTTAGTTGTTTCACAGAAGCTAATGATATGTTTTTATATAATAATAATAAATTTATGATAATTGATTTTGACACTGGTACATTTATCAGCATGAACTCCACAGGGGGCACTTCAATGAAATTATTTTGGATACATTTATACAAAGATTTAAAATGAAAACAAATATTGAAATGTATATAAATTGCCAAAAATTAAATAATTTTTTGTTGATTTTTTTCGGTGGGAAAATTTTTTCTGTTTCTTATATAAAACATAACACTCATATTAATAAAAATGATGTTTTATTACACATTAACGAAATATTCATATGAAATTTCATTTTAAACTGATGATAGCCATTTTGTTTAATGATGATTTTATTTTATTATTTTTTTTATTAATAAACCAGTCCCTTTTTAACGAGAACAGATAAAAATAATTCAATTCATTGAATTGACCAATTTTGTTAACAATAATTTTATAACAATAAATAAATATTTAAATTTTTATTATAATTTTATTAATATTATATTATTTTTATTATTATATTACAATTGATAATAAAATTATAAAGTACAAATTTCTTGGAATAATCCGCAATCATGCATGTACTTATATTTTAATATGAAACGGAAAGAAAGAAAGAAACTAGTAATAAAAAAATAATAGCACACGTTCCATTCAAATAATATCCCATCGTGATACGATAAAAACACATATGAAAGCTTCTTGATAATATTATATTGGACAAGTTGTGTGTTGTGTTATGTTATGTTATGGGTGAAAACATCTGACTTATACTTTTTTATTTTATGATCGGTTCCCTATCGAGCGTGGGTATAATCGAACATGAATTATATTCAAAACATAACAAAATTGTATTAAATCAAATATTAAAAGTAAATAAATTTTATATTATTATTATAAAATAAAATCAATGATAAACCAGCAAAAAAACGACATTTGAACAAATTTTTATACACTTTTATACACATTATATATGTTTGTATATTGTATATATATGATATATGTTAACTTTCAATATAATACACATATAAAAGAGAGAGAATATTTATATTATTGATGCTGATTCTTGGAATTAAAAACCAGCGAACATTTTATTCGCTTGTTAAGCTTGTTAAGAACGATGTAATAAGTGATTGTTTATACGACTGATTTAAGTATAAAACATTATATTATTGTATTCATATAGATTTTCTTACTTTTTATACATTTCATACATTATTTCAATGTTAACGCACGTGTGTAATAAGAAATCTTTAACAAAAAAATAAGAAAAAGTAACATTTATAAAATAAACAGTGAAAATTCACTTAAAAAAAATATTATATATAATGCATAATGTTTAATGTTAATGTTATATGTATAAGATACATGATGACCAAGTTAAAATGTTAAAATGAAAGTAAAATGTGTAATTTTAAATTAAAATCATACAAAAAAAACATACATTTTAAATAAAAAGTTAAATAAAAGTTTATATGATTATAACAATGAAAGTGATTCAACATTTTTTTTATTATTATATTATAATAAATAATAAAATCATTATAATTTTCTTTATAAATGTATATAAAAAATTATTATATACATTATAACATATATGTATACAATGTATAACATACATAAATGTTACAAAAAATCATATTTCATTTTTTGAGATATTTAATTGTATGAATGATTTGAAGAAAAAAAAACTTCAATAATGTAACATACTTTTTTTTCTAATTATAATTATAATGATGATTTGTTAAAAGTTAACATAAAATATTTATTTTAATACGATGTTAATATTATATGTTTTTTATAAAATATTATTTTGATAAAATACTATCATGTATATAACAATCTTAGATTTTTGTAACTTTTTTTTTATTAAAAATGGTTTTGTATATAATGTGTATAATGTATATTCATGTTTATACATACTATAAAATATATAATATAACTTTAAAGTTAAAAAACATTCTAAAACTTTATTTTTATGTATATAAAGATTAAATTTAACGTTTATAAACGTGTTTAAACTATGACTTTAATGATTTTTTATATTCTTTAATGTTTATTATTATAATATATTATTATTATTATAATTATTTGAAATATTGTATAAAATACAGTTTTAATGTTTAAATTTATACTTTTTAATAATCATACCCAAGTATATAATAAAAACTAAAAAAAGGAACTAATCCAAATGTTTAATTGTATTCGAATTACAAAGTAAAAATATAAACCAAAATTTACTTTCACTCTTTTAATACAATTTTTTAATGTTTTTCTTTGATTTGATTTCATTTCATATCATCTCATATCAATTGAATTCAAAAGAAATGCGGTTGCAAAATTGTATAAACTTAATCCTATTTGTTTACTTTTTGATCTAAACAGCCTCTAAAAATTTGAAATTAAAACGATTTAAGGTTACATTTAAAAGGCAAGAGTGCAAGAATGAGAGTAAATTTAATCCTAAATTCATTGCATTCAAATTGCAAAAAATAAAATAATAATAATCTAACATAACATAACATGTGAGGATTTACCTTTAAAAGTTAAATTTTACACTTGACTTGTGTTGATGAATGACACGTTTTAAGAACTTTTTGGAATTGAATTGAATTGAAATTAAATTGATCTTATTTTTTTTAAATTTAATTCATACCACAAGATCTTAAAGGTCTTTTTCTTGATTTTAAATGTAATTTTAAATGTAACACAACTGTGGTGGTATTCCTTTTCTTTATTAAATGTATTATTTACTCATCACTCAATCATATCTACAAGATATTATTTTTTTTCATGTTAATCCTCATTGAGCTTCAATTTCAATCTGAACCACATTCCAACATTGACAGACAACCTTTTAAAATTCATTGTCCAAAGAATGAGAGTAAAAATATTTTATACATTTTAAAGGAGATGGCATGTATCTTAAAATTGTACTAACTGTGTGAATCATCTACAGCTGTTTTTTTTTTATTTTAAATGTTAAAAAAAAATTAACAATGATATTTAAATGTAACAAGAACAAGAATTATTTGATGGATCGAATTCTTGTGTAATAGTAAAAAATTATTCTGATTATTCTGAAAAAAATAAAGTGATCTGTTTGCTTTGCATGAGTGGGGCCAATGGTCAGTGTGATCTCGTTACTCTTCTTGTGTGGAACGTACTCGCAAATTTATCACACTAGCGCATTTTAATTGAAACGCTCACGACAAATAAGAGGGTAAAATTTACATTTAAGGTACTTAAAGTCATCTTCGCATTCTCAGACCGACAAATTTCAATAAGCGCATTTTTTTCAATTCAAATCGAGTTAAGTGATAAAAAAATTAAAGTTGCGTGCGTTAATTGCCTGTGGGAAACATAACTGTGTCAGCTACTGCATATTATTTAAATGTATCATAACATCACCGAGCACTTTTTCTTCTTCTTCATCTCTCGTTAAATTTAAATATTTTAAGGAAACAAAGTGAAACAACATACCAGGCAACCATTCATAATTAAATTATTTACTCATCTTGACATTAACATGATTTTTTTGATTTACTAATATTTTTTTTTATATTAAATACTTGTAACAACAAACACAAATAAATAACCTTGTCTAAAAGTTGGAACTTATTCAATAGTCACGACTTTAAGGTATGTTTTGACATTGAGCTTGAAACTAATTCTATAATAATATTAGTGATCACCAATTAAAGGTTATTATGATTTGATAAAAAAATTAAATTTAATTGAAATGTATATAAAGTAAAATTTTACAATTTTTTTACAATTTTCTTCATCAAATTTTCTTCACCAAAAAAATTTTATTGCATTCGATAAATTTTAGAGGAAATACATTTGACCGCCACTTATCTTTATGATGATTATCGCTATCAATTAATATTAAAAAAATGAACGATTTATTATGATTGTTATTTTTATTATTAGACCATTATCTTAAGTTTTGATAAAAAAAATCTACAATAAATCGGTATTTGCTCATTTTTTTTTATCAAATTTAAAGCAAATTTTGTTATTTTTTTACGGTAAGACCTTTACATTGTGTGTTGCTATGCAGTGTACAGACATTTCAAAGACATTATATTGCAAAAAAATATAAAATTTCAAGGAATCTTATCTCCAATAAAAGTCCAAATTGATTATCTTATCCACCATGTTTTTCATTAACTTTGGTTTCTTATCATCTTTTTGATAATGAATTTGAATGATTTCAGAGAATTTCTTGATAAAATTTTACTCCAGATTACTTTTAACCCTTTATTTATATTTATATATTGATTGCAATGGATATTTTTTGGTATCAAAGTTCATTTTCAATACAGTATCTATACATTTATGTATACACACACAAATAGGTGTGTGAACTGTACATGAACCATGAGCGTGATATTTGGCAATTTTTATTTTATTTTATATATTTTTAAATTTCTTTTATATTAAAAATAAATAAATAGATTGGATTGCTCATATCACATTTTTTCTGTTTGATATGATTGTTCATTGAACTTTAATTTGATAGTTTTCATTGTTTTTGATATGTTATGACTTTTATGCAATGTACAAAATTTTTAAAGGTGAATAAACTGATCCCTTGTTTTCTGTTAATTTGTAAAAAAAATCGCATTTCCACATTGTTATATGCATATGAAATGGTATCAATATCGGTATTTATGATATAAAATTATTTTTAACAAGGTTTTGCCCCTTTTATAAGTATTTTTTTTTGTTTCATTTTAATTTAATTTTTAAAACATGACATATATGCATATATGAATTTTTTTTTAATCATAAAATATTTTTTTCTTAGATATGATATTTAAACATGAAAACATGTATAAATTGAGAATGTAAATTTTGCATCAATATTTTGAGGGCGTATAACCCGATTATATTGCTCCTCTTTTTTTTATTTTAACTTATTTTTTTTTTTAATTTTTATTCTCACACATAATTTTATTTTTTGTATCTTTTCAGTTTGATATGATGATGCGGGCTTTGCATAAAATGATGTTAAAGTATAAAATTATAATGTTTTCTGGCAGATTGTGTGTAAATGAGACAATTCGTTACATATTAATCATAACTTTATAATCGATAGATTGATGTCTCGTCCTGTTGTATTTTGTTTTACCTTCCTTTCAATACAAAGTAAAAAAATAATAAAATAAGGTAATAATTATTATTATGTTTGAATAAGAAGACAAAATAATATTTTGTTGATTAAATACACAGAATGAAAAAAAAACACCTGTATGTTTGTACAACATGGAATTTTTTTTGTAATATTTTCATGATATTGACTTTGGTTTGAGTAACAACATCAATGATTGAGGACATGAACTTGGTTCTCTTATATGCATTTTTTTTTAGTTAATATTGTAGTTTTAATAATAATAATAAACATATTCATTGTATGTTATAAGTTATAATGTCGTGGGAAATTATGCACTATATGTATATAAATTAATTTGTGTACAAGTAACTTATTATTATTATTATTTTTATAAGTTAGATGCATTCAAGAGACACGTATTTTTTTTTATCATCGTGCTTCTATAATTATAAGAATAATAATGATTATTTTGTATATTTAAGATGTATATTAGGTTATATAGAGGTATGTAAGTTAAATTTTATACATGAATATGATAATTTTAATATATTTTTGATGATTTTATTCAATTTCAGGCATTTTGCAGTGATTTATTATTCGTTGTTCGCATTTTCAATGGTGGAATGCAATTTGGAGCTCTGACAAAGACAGTGGTGGATTGGCCATACGTGTAATCAGGCAAATGCCAGAAAGGTCGCAGTCGATCGTCTTGTAAAAGTTAAGTTAAGCATAAATTTTATATAAGATCATACAAAATGCCAGCGCTCCTGGACAAGGCCAAGAGTGCTCGTATTGAAAGCTAATCGTCTTGACCAAGTTAATAGAAGAAAATGGTCCGTTAAGTTCCATTTAAAACAGTTAAAAGAATTAATGTTTGTTTTCATGTTGTTTTGATGTCATGTATACGAATCTTGTATAAAAGAATTACTTAATTAATTAAGAGTGATGTGAGATTTATGTTAATTTAAAATGTATTCTACATTTTGTTCTCCTTCCCTACGTGAATTTTTATCACAAATATCTTGTTCACACAAAATAAAATAAATTATTATGATAATTTTGTATTAAAACAAAACAAAAAAAAAAGTTGTATCTACAAAACTGGACCACGAGAACAGAATTAATATTAATTTTTATTTAATTATAAAAAAAAAATCTATCCAAAAATTATTTGTTTAACATCTATTTTAATTTTTTTTCATTGTAAGTGTCTCTCAAAGTGATTTTGAAAACAGAACAAAAAAACAATCTTCAAGAGATACTTTTTGTGTAACAACATCAATTTAATATCAAAAAAATGTAGAAGAAAATGATAATTACTTTACTCACCAGTCTTCTCTTCGGTTTGATAAGGGGTCGATTTTGTCCATTCATTTTATAATATAAACCACAGGCATTGCACAAATAGTGTCCAGTACCGTCTCTTCTCCATAATGGTGTTGAGGTGGCACCACAATTAACACATTCTCTACCCTCTGTAAAAATAATAATAATAAGATTGCATAACAATAAATATTAAAAAAAAAAATTAAATTCAAATTCAAATTTCAACAACAAGTAGAAAAAATGAAGTCTAGACATTTGTATGTTAATTTATTATAAATCAGTCGATTTTAATTGACAGAAAGATTATTAGTAGTAGTAATAATAATAATAATAATGAGAAGAAACATTGATGATAATTTACGATCACAACACTTGTTTAAAAGTCATCATCATCACAGTGGATGCCCCCTGTTGTGAGTTCATGTACTTGGTGACGATCAACTCGACACACACTCTCACTCCGTGTCTCTCTTTTTATGCTTAAAATCAATTACATTGGACCATTAATTATCATTTTTATTATATGTATATTTAAATGTTTGTATTTTTCACATATTATTACACACATGAATTACGAAGAAATTGAAAAGAGTCACAGACATATCAAATATCATCATCATCATTATTTTCATCGTCATCACAGCACATATTAATTTCTTTTTTCATTTCATTTCATTTTATTTTACATTTTATATTATTTTTATTCTAAGACATTTATTTATTTATTTAAAACTCTATTTGTGTATTTAATATTATTATTTAAATGCATGTAGATGGACATTTTTGTCAAAACACTTAATTTCAAACTTAACCCTTTCCGTCCTGCGAGCACTAGTTGAATTTAATGATCCATAAATTTAACGCAATAGAACCATTTAGGACCAATTTGAGTTAATTTTGAACAAAATTCATGTCTATTGAAAAAAAATGGGGGGGATGAGGGTTAAAATTCAAAAGAAGCACCTCAGTAATGTAAAAAAAACGCGACAAGTAACATAGCGATGAGCACAACACAAGACAGTAGTTGTGTCGTTTCAGGTTATTACAAGTTGACATTAAACATTTAAACGTTAAATGGAATGAACACAAGAAAAAAACAAGCAACTTCAGTAAGAGAATACAAGAAACAAGTGAGGAGATGAGTTTTAGTAGTAATAATAATCACAATGGAGATTGAATAACAGAATTCGTTGTTAAAATTAATTTTTGAATATGATTAAGATGATGTTTGAAAATTAAATTGAAGAAAAAATTGTTTAATTTTAATTTTAGGTAACAATAGGATTAAAATTTAAGGGTGTGATTCGCTTCAGTACAAGTCAGACTATTTCAATTTGAGTTGAAATCGCATCATTTCTCTCGTCAAGTTAATCGTTTGGCTAATAAGGAAGAAAAATCAGTTTCAAGGTCAAACTGGATGTGTCCGAGGACCCTTAAGGACTAATGATCTTAATTCCATTCACTTGAATCTTGTTGACGTCACTATGATGTGACATCCACGCTTTGTTCTAAATTTAACCTCAATAAGACCCTTCTTCTAAGAGGCGGACAGACAAAAGATCTCAAAAGCGCATTTTAATTTGAAATCCACTCACAATCAAATAAATGTCTATATTTTTCTTGTATTGTGTAAATTTCTGTGGGAGTGATGATTCAAATGATGAGAAGAAAGAACATCGGTAATGTAAGGTGCTTCTGATGACCTTGAAATTGAATTAAGAATATTTACATTTAATGTTACATCATACCAGGATGGGAAAAACGCAATTCAAATATAAATTTACACAAAAGAAGTACAAATTTCTGTTAACAAGTTCCGGTTTCCTCACAATTACAATTTTAATAATTACAATGAAAAGCAATAATGAGCGTGATTGAAATTGGATTTTCCTTAAATTTCATGGGAATATTGATTCACAAGTGAATGAAACTGAATTTAAGTTAATTTAATAAAATCAGAATCTTGACATGATTAATGTTTCAAATTTAATTTTTTATTGGATACCCAAAAATCATAAAAAAAAACTAGTCATAAAATAAAATTGTATAAGACAAAATTCAAATGTTATTCAATTTTTCAAAATAAATTTTATAACTGATTTAAATAAATATTCAATTTGAACTCTATTAAATTAATAAATTCAAGATACAGGACAACAATCGAGACAACAACAAAAAAAATATATAAAAGATATAAAAAAACAGATGATAAAACTATAACAAGATAAATATCTAGAATAGCTACCTGACCGATGATGGCGATGAGATAACTTTTGTTAAATTTTATTTAAAATCAATATGATACACTTCAAATAATATAAGTTATGTATCATGTCGCGTTTTTCTTCCTTTTATATACATACATGATTTACATGTGATGAAATGTGGCTCAATTTGATTTTTGATCTAATCGATTTTGATCAATCGCCGTGTGAATCATTCATGAAAAAAAAATAAAATTTGCGATACTATTTCTTTGATATGATATTAACTTTAAAAGTTAAATTTAAAAAAAAATATTGGAATTCGATACAAAAATCTTAACATTTAACGATGAGAACGGAAACAAAATTAATTTTTATTTATATAAAATATCTTGTTTTATTGATGTTTTTTTATTCTGTTTTATTATTAAATTTAATATTTACTCATCAAGTTAATGTTTATTATCATATATAATAAAAATATAAATAATTATATTGTTTTATTTGTATATGATATGATGCGAGATATTATCAAAGTAACAAAAAACACAAAAAAAGAACTTGTAACATTTATTACAGTAACTGACCACACACAAACATAATTTTTTTTTATTTTACTTTCAATGTTATTATGATGCATAATTTAGAAAGGATCACGCACTTTCTCACCTAGTTCAAGTTAAAATGTATAATAATCATAACACCATTAAAAATGTAATTAAACAATGTCTGTAATTATAAAAAATTATAAAAATATTGTAGAAAATATGATCATTTAATAAAATTTTATTATTATTATAATAATGTTTAAATGTTAAAACTCTCATAATATGATGTTTAATTGTATATATTTTTGCTACTGTTTTATACATTATACATATATAACATTTAATATTATATACATATATTATCATTATATTTATTATTAGTATTAATATTAAATACAGAATTGCGTGATCTTTTTAATGTGAAGTGAACCAGTGAGAACCTTTTTGTAATGTAATAGATTCCTTTTACTCATTTAACTACATTTAAAGACAAAAGATAATCTCATTTGATTGATACATCGTCATTTATACATCTGATGTTATATGTATATAATGAATATATAACATTATAAAAATCTTATGATTATTATGATAATAATAATAATAATAATAGTAAACATCGTGTAGAGGACCTTTTAAAGGATGATCTAGAACTGTCTAAATCTGGGCTCTACCGATGCAAAGCGTAGACTTCACGTAACGAAGATCAAGAGTAGTGTGCGACCTAGCAATAGCTAAGTCTGAATGCTCTTGATAATAAACGGATTAATTTCACGTAACGAAACTACCATCGCTCGAAAGAGCACAAAGATGAGCAGAAATTTAAGAAGTAATAGTAACATGCGAACGCCCGAGGAGGGAGCCCCTACTGGTGCCGGGCCTGGAACGGGGGACAATGCGACCGTCCGGCGACTAAGGTCACGTCGACGCCTTAGTCCTGAATTGCAGGAAATAACATCACAGTCGACACAACAAAGGAGCACAACAACATCAATAGCTCCACCTGCTGAAAGTGCTGTTGAAACATCTAATCAGTTACAACTCACTCAAGCAGGGCTGCCGAGAAGACGTATGAAATGGACTCCAATTGTCAATGAAAATATCATACGCATTTTTTATACAGTAACCTTACTTGAAACGCAAACAATAGGTTACAGGCAGCAACTCTATGAAAAATTTAAAGAAATGTATCCTGAAATCAACGTGTCAGAGCAAAGAATAGCAGACCAATTAAGAGCCATCAGGTCACTCAAACTAATATCTGACGAACGTATGAATAACATCAAGGATGAGGTACGGGTTCATTTGCAACAAACAATCACACAAAACAACCAGTCATCACATGATAATATGAATGAATCAAATGACTCGTACATGACTGCAGATGAAGGAGATACATCGACAATGGCTCCATCACCATCTCAAGAGCTCATTGAAAAATTAGAATTTGAACTTGAAGCAGCCCTATCTCAATTCGGAGGATTGGATCCAACCTGCAGACCTCAATTGCCTAAAGTTTATCCTTCAATCAAATTAAATGAAATATTTAAGATTTTCAACACCAGCATATTGCCAACTCGTGTGAACATCTTACGAGATTTATTTGAATTAAATACATTGGTATATTGTGTTGCAGTTGCAATTGTTAGAGTATTGGGACTTAAATTGATTGAACAAACAAACCATACTCGATCCAGAAGAATGCCAAGTTGGGAATATAGACTTGAGAAGAAAATTGAAGTGATTCGTAAAGATATTGGCCGTCTTACATCATACATAAATGGAAATCAATCTAGAAAGGTCACTCGTTTAGTAAAATCAATATTAGCAAGAAATAAGATCCATTCTCGTCATAATTCCATCAATGATAATGCTGAGAGCTGTCTAGATACTTTGAAACAAAAATTATCAGTTTATGTAACAAGAATTTCAAAGTATAGGTTGAGCAATAAGAGAAAATCTGACAACATCAGGTTCAACAAGACCCAGAAGAGCTTTTACAGATCCCTGAAAAATCAAAATCCAGTATTAAATGATGATGAGCAACAACCTGATATAAATATATTTGAAGAATTCTGGAAACAACAACTCTCAACAGAAGAACATTACAATGAAGACAGCACATGGATTTTTGGTGAAGAATTAAAAACACAGAATATTCAACCTATGACAAACACATCATTTACCATCTCTGATGTAAGTATGGCAATGAAAAAACTACATAACTTTAAATCTCCAGGAATTGACAAGATTCAAAATTACTGGTACAAGAAGTTGTCATGCATTTATGGGAAAATGGCTGAATTATTCAATCAAGTATTAGCACATCCATCAGAATTTCCACATTTCTTAACAGCAGGCATTACTTATTTACTTCCAAAGGACTTACAAAATATTACAGATCCATCAAAATACCGACCAATAACATGTTTGCCGACACTCTATAAAATTTACACCTCTTGCCTTACACAAAAAATTTATGAGCACTGCAACCTAAACAACATCATAGCAGTAGAACAAAATGGGTGCAAAAAGAACTCAAGAGGATGCAAAGAACAGCTTATAATAGATTCAGTTGTTTGTGGGCAAGCATATGGGAAAAACAGAAACCTTTTTACTGCTTATATTGATTATAAAAAAGCCTTTGACTCCGTACCCCATGATTGGCTCATTAAGATCATGAAAATATATAAAATTGACTCTACAATTGTGTCATTCCTTGAAAATGTAATGAAAACATGGCGTACAACAATGTGTGTTAAAACAGCAAAGACAAGTGAAATCTCAATCAACAGAGGAATATTTCAAGGAGATTCTTTAAGCCCCCTGTGGTTCTGCCTGGCGATGAACCCCCTTTCAAACCTCTTGAACTCCACCAACAATGGTTTTAACATGAGATCAGAAAGAACCACTTTGTCGAAAATCACACATTTGTTATATGTTGATGATCTTAAATTGTACGCATCAAACGAAGAACAACTCAATGAAATGTTAAACATTGTTGACACATTTTCAAAGGACATCAAAATGACATTCGGATTGGATAAATGTAGAACACTCAAAGTTTTGAGAGGAAAATTGCAAGACCCAACAACAACAAGTGTCAATGAACAAGAAATCCAAGACATGCAAAATGATGAATTGTATAAATATCTAGGAATGAAACAAGCCAGGCGCATTGACCATACCATCATCAAGCAAGAATTAACGACCGAATTCAAGAAAAGAGTCAATCTACTATTGAAAACTGGACTTAATAGCAAAAACATGTTCAGAGCAATCAACACCTTTGCCATACCTGTTTTGACATATTCGTTTGGAATAATCAAATGGTCTAAAACAGATATAGAAAATCTAGAAAGAAAAGTAAGAACATCGTTAACCCACCATCGAAAACACCATCCAAAGTCCAGCATTGAGCGAATTTCCCTTCCAAGATCCATGGGTGGTAGAGGACTTGCTAGCTTAAATAAATTAAATTCTGATCAAATAGTTGGCTTACGAGAATTTTTCTCTAATAAATCGCAAACATCAACACTGCATCAAAATATATGCCAAATAGATAAATACACTCCATTACACCTGAGTGAACAGAATTATGTGGTGACTTATCCCAATGAACAAAACCTATTTGATCAGTGGAAAAGCAAGGCTTTACATGGCAGGCACCCTTCTGAACTTACAAAAAATATTGTCGACATCAGAGCTTCAAACAACTGGCTTATATCTGGAGAACTGTTTCCAGAAACAGAAGGGTTTTTCATAGCAATACAAGACCAAGTCATAGCGACACGAAATTACATGAAATTTATTGTTAAAGATCCCACTATTGTGAATGATAAATGTCGTTATGGTTGTCAGGCTTCTGAAAACATTCAACATATCACATCTGGCTGTCAACAACTTGCTGCAACGGATTACACAGACAGACATAATAATGTTTGTAAAATCATCCACCAAGAACTAGCACTGAACCTGAAGTTGCTGAATAATAAAAGAGAAAGGTACTACGAATATCAACCAATGCCAGTCCTGCAAAACTCTGGATTCAAATTGTATTGGGATCGTACCATATTGACCGACAGAAGTGTTCAATATAATAGACCAGATGTGACTTTAATCAATAAAGATAGTAAAGAAGTGTTTTTGATTGATGTAGCCATTCCAAATGCAAATAATCTGAGCACCAAGCATGCGGAAAAAATTGAAAAATACAGGCCTTTGATTGATATAATAAAAAAACAATGGAAAATGAAAAGCGTAAAAGTTGTTCCAATAGTAATTTCAAGTACTGGTTTGATCCCAAAGAGCTTGTTTGATGGATTACGAATTCTAAACCTGAATAAGAATATCTACAAACAACTCCAGAAAGCAACTATTATTGCCACATCAACAATAGTTCGAAAATTCCTTGGCATGGAGAATATAAGATATTCAAATAATTAACCAAAATATATTTCATTCCTTTTAAATTTGATTGTTAAATTAACTTAATTTTTAATTAGTATAGAAAATTTGTCTTGTTCAATGAATCGACAATTTTTTCTTAATTTTATTGTAAACCTTTGAAAAAATAAAGAGAAATAAAGAGATAATAATAGTAAATAGAAAGAAGTAAAAAGATGATATACATTATATTATTTATTATGTTTAATGATAACATCAGTAAAACTGTTAATATGACGTTTTATACCCCACAATACGACATCACTTTGCATACATTTAATGTGTTCCTTATTATGTGTATATGTTTGAATGTAATAATGTTAACACGATAAAAATGATCATAATTCATATAAATTTTTGCCTCGCAATTTATGCTATGCACGGAACATATACGTACGTATACGGAAGCTGTGTGGAGTGTATTGTTTGAAGATCATATAAATTATGTTATGATTTCATTTTTATACATTTCTTACACATTTCATACATGTAAAGAAGACACGAGATCATCTGTTTCTGATAACACGTTTTAGTGTAAAAATATATCAGAAAATGATGTTTCAGATTAAAAAAGACCCAGATGAATGTTTATATGTATATGGAAACATAAAATTCAAAAGGATATCTGTTTAAATAAAAAAAACACATTGGATAAAGAAGAGTGTGGGTAACATTTTGTAAAACATTACAAAAAACAATTAAGAATTAACACCTGCGCTTACGTGTTTTTTGTTCTTCATTTGAACATTTAATCGTTTAAACATTATAACTTTTTTATATATAAATTTTAAATTAAATTTAAAACAACAAGAAAAAGTGTCACACTACCAAAAAATAAAACATTTTTCACGAGAAATATCAAAATTTATCTTTTTATTTTAAAGTAAATTTTAACATTTTTTTTTGTTTTTGCATTGTGACACAAATTTTATACAAAAAATACAAAGTTTTTTTTTAAATGAGTGTTGCATTATAATAATATTCTTTTTGTTGTTAGTAAAAAGTCAGATGAAGAATTTAGGACCCAAATACATTTTAATTATCACCGTTTTTCACACATTCTCAGTTTATTTTTTAAGTTATACATTATATTATATTATATATAATGTATACTGTTTATAATATTAAACATTATTATACCCACGACATAATTTAACTGACTTATTGTTTTGAATGAATATTTTAATTGTTATTTTTTTGTTAAAATTAAACATTATTTTAATGTGATAAATTTTTTAATCATTATTATATTTTATTATAATTAAAGATATAATATGTTTTTTTATATAAATAAGAAAATGTGAGTGAAAAACACGAAAAAAATCAGTGATACAGTGATCAAGATGAAAAAAAATTAACATTTAAAACATTATAAGAGGTGCAGCAGTAAGCGTGTATTGAATTACACATTATGTTATTTTGTTAGTAAAATTACAATTACATTGGAACCTTATCCACCTGTTAATATATAGAAAATAGAACATTTATGGTTATAGACATATAAAGACACAATGTGAGTTAAAACACAAATAAATAATAATAAAAAATGTTAAATTAAAAATATTATAATTAAAATAAAATAAGTGCTAATAATAATTTTAATTAAATATCGTATATAAAAGCTTTTTCACATATAATATTATACATATCATCATATATGTTACAAATTTCAAGTCACATTTTACATTCACACTCACAAATATCCTTAAAATTTTATCAATTCAAGTATTGTCAACATTTGTAGTCTGCCTTATTTTTTATTATACATTTCATTCTAATTATTCATGTGTATATATGATAAAAATTTTATAAATGTATGTTATAAATATATGTTACATATTTATGTTGTTACTGAGCTTGTAAATAATGTTATGCATGTTTCACATTCCCTAATAACAGCATGTTTGTACGTTTAAATATTTTGTTTCACATATTTTTTTGTTTTAACTTTAACATACATATTTTTGTATATTCTTATTATTATTATTATTAATATAGTTTTGTTATGTTATATATGGGCTCTTACTTTAGGGTCTTTTATATTATATTATGTTAATATTAAACATAATTTATATCATATATAAATGTATACTTGCAAAAAAAAAAAGTGTTTTATATTATTTTATTATTAATAAATTAATATTGTTTTATTCTTTCTATTTAATATAAAACTTATATTAAAATAAAAGAATAATTTTTTCATATAATATGAAGGTTTATAATTATCTTAGCTTTTAGCTGTGTTTAAATTTATATGTGTAATTGTATTTTTTTTTCTTTTTTGTTTAATTTAATGTAACATTTAAAATTTGTTATATTTTTGTTTATTATTTTAATTTGTTTATATAAAATATACATTATACATGTATATGTATGTTTATAATATGAAATTAAATAATGTTTTGTTATAAACATTATTATAAAAAATTGATAAAATAAAGACAATTGTAATCGTGTCCTTTAAAAAAATTATAATTAGCATGTTTCCTTTTTGTTGTAAACATATTTAAACATTATATTGTATATTTTTTTTTATCATATTTTTATTGTACATTGGACAAAATCACATCGTTAAATTTTCGTTTTGTTTTACTAGAGTATTATGTATGTTTTGTTTTGTAAATATATTTTTTTTTTATTTTACAAATATAATAATGTTAATAAATGAAACGAAAATTAACAAACACAACAGCAAAAATTACATTTAAGAACAAGACAGAGGCAGTTGTCTTTTTTTATCATTATTATTATTATTATTTTTATAAACTTTTTTTTTCAAATATTCCTTCTTTTTTATTTTTTATTTTTATTTTTACTCATGTTCAATATTTACCTGTATTTTATGTTATGTATATGTATGAATGTTCTTACACATGTCTATATATAATTTTTTTTTTATTATAAACATTAAACATAACAAAAAATACACACGATATGTCTCATATAATTTTATATAAATATATATATAAATGAGAAAAAAAAAGTTTCATATAATAATATAAAAAAAACTTGAACGAAATTCTGAAAACTGTCACATGAAAATTATGTCCTCTGTTAAACACTAAATTCTTATGTTTTCTCTCTGTTTTATGTTTATTTTTTTTATTTTTTTTTAGTTTTTATTATTATTATTATTATTCCAAATCATCCAAATTATCGTGTGTGTATAATAAAACTTTAGTAAAAATATATAAGAGACAGTTTCAGGTGAGACTTGAAAATAAAAAAAAAAACAACTGTTTTCTATTTGACTCACGCATGTTTTGTATGTCACGTGTAAAAATATATAAATTTATTTATATAATCAAAAAGGTTAAGGAATTGAATCAATGTAATAAAATGTCAAATTGCCTGAATCCTAGCTAGTTTAAGGGATTCCTTAAAATTAACTTTTATACATTTAATATTAAATTTCTAGAAGAAATGTAAGAAAAAGGTATTAAAATACTATAAAAATACAGAGAATATACAATAAAAACACAGCTTGTAACTATTTTATTATTATTATGGTATATATATATAAATTTTGTGACTCAACTCATTTGTTTAAAATTTATTGTTTTTTTTTATTTTTATTTATACGTGTCTCTTTTTATCCCTTAGACTAAAACTATGACTATGATTATGAATGGCTTGTGTCTTTTTTATTTTATTCACTTTATTATTAAATAAAAAAAAAATTAAAATAAAGCACATTGGCATTGTTCTCATCATCATCACAACACACAAGATATCTTTAAGACATTAACCATTATATGTGTCATAAATTTATTTTATATAATAGAAAAAAAAAGAAAACTAGACATTTATATGAAATAAAATAATGTAAGAAAATAGAGAACAATGAAATGGCGTCAATGAGACAGACACTTGTTACCTTTTTCCTTTCTTTATTTCACATTTAAAAAGAAACAAAACGTGAATTATGTCACAATGTCATATTTTATTTTAGAATTATTGTGAAATTTACACTCACATAAAATCCAAATAAAATCCTGTGAAAACTGAAAAAAAATATCGATTTTTTTTCTTACTTCTAAACTTAAACAAAATTGACATGAACTCTAATATGCTTAGTATGTACTTTTTTATTTAATGGTAACGTAAGTGTTTGAGTTGAACAAATAAAGTCACGTTCAAGTCATTTTATTGTATGACACTATGAAATTGCTGTTGTTTCAATATTTACTTATAAAATACTTGGGTAAATATTGTACTTATAAACAAACACACACTTGTTTCGGTTCACAAGTGGAATCGAAGTGCTTCCTTTGAATTGAGAACTTTTTTTTTGATATTAATTAATAATTTTTATGAAATTTTGCATGGAAATTGAATTGAAATTAAATTAAGGCTTCAATCGGGACATAAAACGAGGTCTATGTAGATCTAAGTGATGTGAAGCCATCCTGATAATTGCCCATTTGGTCAGAGATTCCTTGTAATTTTACTTTAACTTCTTCCAAGACACCAATTCAATAAAATATCAAAGGGTGGTCCAATTTAACATTAATCTTCGATGGGTAATTGCTCTAGGATGTCGTTCCTTGAGACAAATAAATATCTTTTTTTTTCATTTAAATTTAATATTGTCTCACAAATAATATAAATTAAGGCTCACTCTCTCCTTCCCCATACAAATGTCATGTCAAACTATTCAATTTAATTGTATATTTTTTTTATGTGTATGCTTCCTTTTCCTTTTATTTCCAAAACAACTTTAACAGAAAAAATTATCATCATCATACCCATAAGGCTTTGTATGCATGCATATGATGAAAAAAAAAAATTTAAATAATATAAAATTACAGCAAAAAAAAACACAAATGGACAGGAAAATTAATGCAAATCTCCACTGTTTGTCGTCGTCTGTTTTTATTATTATTTTTTTTATATACTTGTATATTTTTATATTAAGTGGCGTTTTTTTATTCAATTCTCCAGTTAAAAGGTTTTTTGTACCATAAACACATGAAAATAATATTAAAAAAAACACACCGAAACAATGATACTATTAATGAAAGTCGTTTTCATATACAAAATACAGCAAAAAAAAAGTTACCAAATTACAAATAAACTTGAATCATTTGCATTTTTACGGTAAATAAAATCTGTGTCTCTTTATTGTTCATTATTCATACTCTCCACAGAGTTAAATGTACAGAACGGAACACACTCAGGTTAATTATAATTTTCACAAGAAATATTAAATTTTTTTTTGTTTATATTCTGTGTATGTGTGTGTTTGTGTGGATTTCCTGAATTCACTCTCATAATTTGAATTTTTAAGTGATTAATTAATGAAAAAAAAACTTAAAACGTTCCGTTACAGTTTTGCACTTTTTCATATTTTTCATTTTACAGTAGATTAAATGTGGATTGAATTGAATTAAATTTGATTAAATTAAATTAATTTAAATTAAAAGAAATAATAGACCTCATCAAATCAATCTATTTTTAATTATAACCTACAGGTAAGAAAGTTAAAAGTACTGCACTTGAAAACAAAAAGTTCGCATGTAATTTTTCATGAGTGATGAACTTTCGTTCAAATAATTATGTTTTCATCTTCTATTTTAATATTTTTTTTAACCCTTCTCTTGGTGAACGGGAAATTTAATGTTAATGTTTAAAGGCAGTTATGAAATTTCATGAAAATTAACTTAAAGACATTTTTTTTATAAACGTACGTTTTAATGAGAGAGAGAAAGATGGAGAGAGAGAGAGAGATAGAAAATTTCCAATAACTTAATGTTCGCCTTCAGATATCGAAGGGTTAAGATCATATTCAATGCCAAGATTGCAAAAAAAAAGAAAAGAAAAACTTAGTCATTAAATTTGTGATAAAATTACATTTAAAAAAACTGTCTCCGTATCTTCATCGCTTTCTCATTCTCTCTCCCTCACTATCACGTGATTTTTATTTCTTTTTTCTAGGAATATTAATATCGACATTGAATTCACGGGCTATAGTATGCAAAACGCGGCTTCTAATGAAATTTTTTTCAATTTTTCATTTTCATGTCCCGCAACATAATTCGCGTCATGACACACACATGACATGTTTCGTACTGCAAAAGACATGAAAATGAAAATCAACAATTTCCATTTTTTTCAATATTCATGATTTTTTTACAACTTTTACATTTCAGATTCACTTTCCAATTATCATCATGACTTGTAAGCAGACAGACACACATAACGCTCTCAAAAGCTCATTTTACCATTGAAATACTGGTGAAAAAAATGACTGACTCGTATTTTATTCATAAAACAATGCAAAATTAATGCAGTTGTTGAGGTAGTCATTTAATTGTTATATGTACACACACACACACACAAGACAATTATATATTGTAAATAAGACAATTGCTGTGTTATGTTATTTTAATTTCAATTTTTTTTTTCATCAAATTACTTACAAATTACAGCAAAAAAAACCTTGAAATAAATTTTACAACTAATTGTCTATATATTTTAAATTGCATCGTTTTTATAAATTTATATTATGACGTATGAAGTGTGTTTCGTTTCATGCTTCAATTTCAGCATCAATCAATTTTATTTTGACTTCATTCATTTTTAAGAGAAAAAAAGATTAAAATTAATATCAGAACACTTATAAGAATTTGTGCAAATTAAACACCAAATAAAATATGATTTTTTGGTGCTTACACTCAATGAATGTGAATTCAATACAACAGCAAATAATTGTGTTGAAATTTATAACATAACACGAAAAATATATTTTTTTGTGAAAGCTTTTATAACAGGATATCCATTGATACAAAAAAAATTAGATTAAATTAAATTAAAATGTTAGTAAAAATAAAATAAAAGCAGTTAAATTAAAATGTTAAAATGAAAACAATAAAATTATATTAAAATAAAAAATGGAACACCCACACCGTGTCCAATATATATCTTACCAGCACTAGTTCTCGCTTTGGTCCTCTGTGATTTTGTATTATGCGGGCTCATATTTGATCTGGCATTTGATTGAAATGCACTACTAGTTTGATGGTAATTACCATAAGTATCGTACGCACTCGCATATGCAGATTGATGTGCATCAAATAAACTACTATTTAGAGACGCACTATTATTGTTATTATTATTATTGTTATTACTGCTGCTATTATTTGTGGTTGATGTGTTATTATTCTGGCTATTTGTGTTATTATTATTATTATTACTATGATTGGTGGTTTGTTGTTGTTGTTGTTGCGTACCTTCACGTTGTTTTGGTGCCGATGATGCTGTCTGATTATTACCGTTACTTAAACATGGTTTAATGTCTAAGCCACATGAGCCTGTGTCTCCTGTCAGCACTGAATTACTTGTAACTTGGGCTTGATGCATAAATGCATTCACTGCTGCTTGGTATTCTAATGGTCCCGTTTGTACTGAATCAGGTGTTGAATCTTTTGGCGGTGTTGGAGGAAATGAGAAGAGGTGTTGACCACTCGATTGACTACTTTGGAGAGCTGCAGCAGCTTGACTAACTTTTTCTTGGGGATCTTGAGGACATGCAAACGGACTGCCCCAAGCACCACTTGACGCTAATGATTTTGGTGCTTCGCTTAGGCTCCATGGCAAAGGTGCTGGAAAATGTGGCCTGCACATTTGTGGTGAAACATGCGATGATGGCATTCTAGAAGCTGCTGCAATAAAAAAAAGCATAAAAGCAAGAAGGCATTATTAATGTGTCAAATATTGCTTTATTATCATAAAATGGGTGTACAAAATGAAATTTATCATCATATTTTTTTGAATTATATAAAAGGTGTGTAATTTTAAACAATAACAATACAAAAACAAATTTAATAGATGAAAATTATCTGTATATAAAAATGTGCAATGCATCCAAAAAAAATATGGTTAAATGTAAAATAAAAAAATAAGAATATTCATTATTTTTAAATATAATTTTATACACATTTACATACATCATAATCTAGCCTATGGCCAAGATTATTAAATTCCTTATACAATAAAATCGATAATAATAATTCCATGTTTTGAAGGAAGAAGAAGTTGTTTTACGTTTTTCGGTAAGCAAAGCAGCAGTAAGAGACGATTCAGTCTCCGTTATGAATAAAATGAAAATAAAATATATAGCATTTTTCATACCTAACAGCGAATTATTACATTTTTTTTGTTCAGATTAAACAGATTTTAAAGTAAAAAGTACAAAAAAAAATAATATAAATTACATAAACCGGATTGTTTTGTTTTGTTGAATTTTTTCTTCTGATTTTGTATTGATTATTGTAATTATCCGTGTAATATCATCAAAAGAAGGCCAATGTACTTTAATTTAACTCAATTGATCACAATATGAGTGTCCAATGTCCATCATTATACATTTTTCATGGATATCATAAATTTCTTAATACTTATCATCAAAGTGCGAAGTTATGACATTTAGCCAGTGGCTTAAATCCTCTAATTATTTAGACATGTGTGTGATGTCAAAGTCGTATTAGAGTTAAAAATGTATGTTTATATTAAGGAATTATCAAATAATTGATGTAATTTAAAGGAAAATGAAACCTTGACTCAAATAAAAACGTTAAAATTAACTTTAAATTCAAGAAAACAATCATACATCGACCATTTGAAGCCATTTTATGAAATATTAATAATAAAAAATGTAACATACATCAACTTCATACACATCATATGTAATATAAAAGGTAAAGGCGCTATAATGTCTGCTGTTTTTATTTTATTTTATTTCTAAATAAAATCATTTTATATTATATATGATACACATAACATAACTCTTTACACATTATAAAAAAATCAAAGCACTTCTTATTTTATTTTCATTTTATTTTATTTCATTTCATTTCATAAATAATTCCACCATAAAACCACAATTTTGCAAATAATATTATGAGTAAGTTTACAACTGTAACAATATTAAATGTATATATTTTTTTATATTATTGTTAAAAGGTTGAAACATACATATAAAATAATAATAATAAAAAAAAAACAGTACGAAGAAATATAAAATGCCATTATAAATTTTTCGTTCCCTTTTTAACTGAGGTGAGAATTTTTCTTATTTATTATTAACTTTTAACTTTATACACTTATTATACACATCATCTCCCATATATATATACATGTATATTTGAAATTGTTTGGAAGATAGACGCTTAAGATAAGAAACTGAATTTTATTATTATTTTTATTTCTCACTATATATATTATTTTTTTTTATTTTATAATATTATAACAAGTGCATTAAAATGATAAAGAAATAACAAGCTTAAATATATGCAAAAAAAAAATAAAAATACAGAGTACATGAAATCAGTATATACATCAACAATGTCATTTTGATTATTTTAACACATTTATATTATTATTATATTTATACATGTTACTATACAATGTGTAACATTTTTCTTTTTTGTAAAGTAAGTCAGTTTATTCAGTCCAATCATTTTGCTCTGTTATGTCTTTGTTGTATAAATAAATTAAATTACATTCTCAAGATCAGTATTGGTCCATTTTACTCGTTAATTTTTTCTTTTTTTAATGTTATACATTTAAACACATTATACATGTATACACATTTAAGTGTGTGTAATATATTTTTAGCGTGTCATGAATTGTGATGATGAAGTGGATGCTGTATATAAATAAACATTTAAACAAAATGAAATAATATGAATTTTTATTTAAGGTTTCCAAAAATGTGTTACATTTTAATGATTTAATTTTGTTTCATTATGTTTTTTTAATGTATAAATTTCAGTTTTAAATGAAAAATGTTGTTTAAAAGTAAAATTAATAATAATATTTAATAATAAAAATAAATCATGAGAAAATTGTATTTTGTGCATATAATGTTATGTAAAAAGTTAAAATGATATATTCTGACACTAATCTGTTCAGTTACACACAGTTAATTTTAAAATGAAAATCTAACACGCTATACACTTTTTTTGTATTACATTTTTTTTATAGACGTCATTGTTTGTTACTTGTTAAAAGTTAAAAAGTTATTTTTTTTGACCGTATATTCATCAAGAAAAACTCTTGTCTGTTAAATTTATGTTGATTTACTGTTGACTCACTCACTGAACACAAATAAAATAAAATTACTTTGAAAAAAATATATATAAATGTGTGTGTATTAAATTTCTTTTACATTTAACATATTTTTTTAAATAATAATATATGTATATGTTTTCTGGTAATTACGGTAAATTGTTACAAATTGTAGTTCTATTGTATACATGATACATATAATATTGAATATTATAATAATAAAAGTTTAAAATATCTGTGCGTGTATTTAAAATTAATATAAAACATTAAAATACTAATGTATTTAATGTAACTTTTGATATAAAAATCATAATAATAATTGTAGGGTAATTAAACAAAATAATAATAAAATAAAAAGGTACATTGATGTTATATGTTATAACATTTAACCTGGTTTTAATATTATTATAATAATAATGTTAATGATTGTCTATTAAACTTTACATAAAACAGTTAGTTTATGTATATTCTGTTATATAAATTAATAATTTTAATTAAAATTATTCTAATAATGATAATCATTGTCAAATATATTTTTAACATTCAAATTTTAATATGAATATGATGTGACTTTTATAAGATTTTAACTTTTCTTATACTTTTCTTATACATTTCTGTTCAAATTTGTAAAGAAAAACAAATTCAAAAAAAATCAATGATTATTATAAAATTATATACACATTGAATATTGATAATAAAATGATAATCAACGATAATGATTGGAACGTGTAAGTGATTTATGAAGTATTTTTTTTATGATTATACACATATAATAATAATAATAACAAGACTTATAATTATTGGCCTCATCTCTCTAACAACATCTGGATCTGGTTGCAGCTTCATCATTATTACATATAAATGTATGATGATTAAATGAACATAAGACAGAACAAATACTGTATTATTATTTGATGAAATTACATTTAATTGAAATATTATGATTATCATTTTATGTATAAATGTGTATAAATTTAATGTATATGAATAGAAATGAATGATAATATGAATAAAAAATAATAATATTAATAATTGGGTTAAGGTTACATTTTAAAAATATTCATACATATAAGATTTTTATCATAATGATCATTAAAATTCATGTATATACTTTCATTTTCAATTAAAATTATAACGTTAAATGTATTTTTTTTGTATATTTAAAATTACATTTATATAATAATATATGTTAAAATGTTATTATACATTATACTTATTTTTAATATTTAATATTTAAAATAAGAATATAAACATAATACATTCATAATAAAATAATCGATTAAACAAAAGACAAACATTATTCAAATATCATTTATTATATATTATATTCAATACAAAAGACATCAATTTGTCATCATCTGAATACTGTATAATAAATATATTATTAATATATTAACATTATCTTTATGTATAAATGTTTATATAAATGTATAAAAATGTTTATATTCTTATTGTTTATTATTCAACAACATTTAAAAATACAGGATTCAAATAATGATATAATTAAAGTTCATTGGATAGTTTTGTGTATGTTAATATACATGTATATAAATATTCCGGAAGTTTAAATGTAAAAGCTTGTTTTTTTTTTAACATTTATTTATATATTTTATTATAACAGTTACATTATTATTATTATTATTTTTTATTATTTTTATTATTGTCTATGTGCAAATACCATTTTTCTTGCATAAAAAAAATAAATTTTGCGCACATTGCACACACTGCTCTTGCATGAATTTCCGCTGCACAACACACACATAAAACTGGAATAAAACTATTGTTGCTTATATTTTTGTGTGATTGTCGGTTAAAAATTACTTATAAACATATATTTGATGTGCATTATTTTACAATTTTCATATAAAAAGGCATACATACGAGCAATGAACAAATACAATAAGAATATAATAATATAAATTTCATATAAAATAAAACAAAAATAGTTGATATTTATTTTTGTGCATTAATTAAAAAATGTTTCAATGTTTCTTGGCTATTTTTTTTTCATTTTGAATGCAAATGCTAATTTTTTTTTAACTCAAAAATTTGCATAAAACAGCTATATTGCGGCATTGTTTTTGTTGATATTAATTTTAACTTATTCAAATATTATTTTAAATATGATTGTGATGTCAGCCAGATGCACAAAATACTGATATGAATATGAAATTTAAATTGAAATTGAAATGGGGGTGAATGAAACAGCTTTAAGGGCTGTTAACCTGTTTTTTCATGTTATTTATTACTTTTTGTTCTTTATTTATTATAATTATTATTATTATACATTGTATTAGTTTTGCGTGATAATTTGAATATTAAACAATTACTAGTTTTAATTTAAATGTATATGATAACATTATATTAAGATGCAACTTATCAATTTGTTGTTTTCTCACTTTTTATGTTATATTAATAAAATTATATTATCATTATTGTTCTAGATTTGACAAGACACTTTCAATTTATAACATTAACCAATGTATATTATTATTATTATTATTTTTTATTATTACATAGGAAACCCTTAGCAGGTGCATTTTGATGGCACACTTCTTCATCAAAAGTGTGTATGTATATTCATAAATTTAATAAAAATATATAAAATTTCATGAATTCATCAAATGTAATCCAAAAAAAAACGCACGTCTTTTACTTTTATTTTATAATGTACATGTATATTATGATATATGTGTTACAAAATTCTCTTGTCTAATACCACCAACACGTCAGTTATCGTAATAAACGCGATATGAAACAAAAAAAATAACATACTTTTCGTAAAATTTATAAAAAAGATACACAAAATCTACTGTTATATTTCCTTTTTATTAAAAGTCGTATATAAAAGTATCGGCAGGTGAATCTTTTACATTTATATAATGTATATAATGTTATATTTGTGTTACGATTATTTCAATTTTAATGTTATATAAAAAAAAATTATGAGTCTGGACAGAATTGGACTAGTTTTTATTTCCCATACTAATTATTATTTTTCGGAATTCTTTTATATTTATTCATCATTATAAAATTATACAAATATAATGATGATAAACATATAACTCATTTAATTTTGCGTATTCATTTTATTATGATAATGAATTGTAATAAATTTGAAGAATATGAATATATAAAAAAAAATAAGTAAATAATGACCAACTGTAAATTTTCTCATAATATTTGCGCCAATTTGACACTGTCAATGAATGTTAAAATATATGTGAATGAATCATATACATACACACAATATAAAGGAAAAAAAATAACATCAAAAGTAATCATTCATAATTTCTTTTGTTTACTTTTGTATTTTTTTCATTATATTCATTTAAGTTTCAGTTTAACTCTGTCCTGTGACAATATTAATAATAATATTTTTATTGATAAATACAATTATTACATTAAGAAAAAAAATATTATAAAAATTATGAATGAAATTGTAAAAGAACGGTACACAAAGAAGGTGTTTTATTATGTTTATTTTTAATAATATTATAATTTTATTAATAATATTATTAATATTAAATTCAAAAGTTAATATCATTACAAAGGAACTCTCAGTTGGACATTAATATTAATTTCATACAACTTTCAAAACTGTTACACGGGCGTTGTATGTGGTCAATTGACTTTTAAAATTTTGCACATGAAATTTAAAGTTTAACATTATATTAAGATATAACAGTGTTTTATAATATTATATGTGTATTATATTTTATTAACATGATGATAATCATTCATATTGATTGTCATCAATTAATGATTTATAATAAAATGAATTTTATATTAAAATTATGATGTTTTCAAGGATAATTAAGGTTGAAATGGATAAACACAAATAATGTGACGAAGTTAAGTTTAGGAGGAATAGGTTGGTCCCTTAATTAAATGTTTAAGCTTATATTAATGTTTGTATATTAACATTATATGAAAGTTATAAAAAAAGATTAAATTAAACCTTCAATGATTTTGTTTTCTCAGAATCAATATCGAATCTACATAAATCTACAAACAATGATTTTATTTTATTTTCTTGTTTCTTACGTTTAACATAAATTTTGTGAGAATTCCCTAATTGTATTAAAAAAAATATACATTTATATGTTTAAACATTAAACCATAACTTTAGCAAAAGGGATACATATTGATACAAAAAACATGAAAAATTATTATAAAAAATAAATGTTTTTCATATGAAAATGAGACAAGATATAAATTCAAAATTCCAGGAGGTCCTACATTTCCTAACAGAGGCGGCTATCGCGACACTTTATTGTTATTTTTTATTATTTTTATTATTATTCAACATTATTATATCAGAAAACTCCTAGTGTGTTCCTTTCTTTTTATCATTTTTTTTCAATTTTTACCTTTATTCGCTCATTGTGTGACCATAACATCAACATATTCATATGCACACACATATGAAATCAAAAACCATAATAACAATAATAATGATAATATGTGTATATAAGTATAAATATAAAGAAAAAGGTAAGAAAAAACAGAAATATTATTGTTAATATTAACTAAAACAATCGAATTCAACTGAAAAACATGAATTTTTAACCATTATTGTATATACATATATTTTCAATTCACAACGAGGACAAAACACAAGTATAAATTTTATTGATGATACCTTGTTATTTTAGACACACATATATATCATTCTTTTCAAAAAATATAAATATATATTTATGTATAAATTTTGCACATTTTATTATTATTAACTGATGCATTTTAACTGTTGTACACATGACTCGCATACCGGTTGTACACCTTTCAAAAGGAATGCGTTATGTTATGCGCGATGCCGTCAGTGTTATAAACAATGCATGTTATTTTTTTGCTGTTCTTTTTGTTTGTTATATGTTGTAAATATGCGCGCGCTCTAACAATCATATTATATATAAAAATAATATGACGAGTTTAAATTTATAAGACATATCATAAAGAATTTAACTTTTAAAATCTATAACTTTAGATGATTTAACGATGTGAAGTGTTCAATTCATTCAAAAATCGGAGTCTAAAAGGGAATTGAGGAAAAATGTCAAATATACACTTGATTATTATTTTTATTATTATTTATTATGAATCAAAAACCAAAGAAAATTCAATGAAAACAAAAAAAATACATTTATACATTAATAATTCACATGTGCATTCAATTTTATACATTTTCTGTATTATAATTCTGCCATTCTGTCTACCAATGTTTAAAATATTCATGGGACAAGCGGCAATAATAATAATCATACATTTATGCATCATGTTTCTCTTCGATATCAATCAAAGTCAATTTATCATAGAATTTAATAAAAAAAAATATATATATATAAAAATAAGTACGGAAAAAACAAAATACATTCAAGTCAACACATCATTTTACATGATTTTTTTGTTTGTCTTTTATTTTATTTTAAATTCAAAGTTTGCTGCTTTTTGATTCAGTTCAGTTTAGTTGAGTTTAGTTTAGTGTTTTTTTGTTGTTATTAAGTTTCTTAAATTTTTATAATAATAATTTTTATTTTTATAAATCAGAGTTATGAGACGATTTTTATACATGGAATTATATGGTGAGAAGATGTATGTTTGTTTGTGTTACGAGACAAGAGATGAGGCACGAAAAATGACAGTAAATTAGTTATAACGAATTCTTTTTCAAAAAAAGAAATATTATGAACATTAACTTAAATTTTAAGTTAGAATGACAAAAATAAAACAAAAAAGTTGGTGCAACAGAGCAAAATGAATGGATATCAATTTTTTTGTGTGTGTTTTTTAATTTTATTTCTGTTTTACACTTAAAAAGGAACCTTATTCAAAATTTTCCTTGATACAAGTATTCCATAAGAAATATTATTTTATAATAATGATAATTTAGTTTTAAATAATGAAAATAATTAAAAAAAGGTAAATCTATAACGATTTTTAATTTATATCATTATTTGAGTTATTTTCAATATGAAAAGTATCCATGAAAAGGAAATTTAAGCGTTTTTATTATTCAAAATGTTAAAAATTTATCAACAAAATTTTTTTTACACGAAAAGCATTAAAATGTGAAATTCTAACCACTGGGTGGTTAAGAAAAGTGCATTTCGATGGGACTCGTTTCATTGAATAAAATTAAGTCATTTTGAAATCCGCCATTTTGAAAAAACAACCATTTTGAAAAAAAACCGTCATTTTAAACATATTTGAAAAATCAGATATGTTGGGCTTTTGATTTTCAGACTCTGGAGTCTATTTTCTGAGCCCAATCCTGAGCCCAATCCTGAGCCTAATCCAGAGCTAATGCGTTATGGTTCATTTTCAAAAACAAGTCATCAATTTTTTGAAATTTTCAACCGGTTTTTAACGGTTTTTCAGGCTCTAGAGGTTCTGGAGCCCAAATCCTGAGCCAAATCTCAAAACTAACTTACTATGTCAGAGTGACAGCGGACAAACCGTCTGTAATAGTGCATTTTCCCTTACGAAATGCACTTAAACGATGTATGCGAAAGTTGAAAGTGAAATTTTGATTTGTGTACGAATTTTTTTATTATATTTAAAGTCATACGAAATTGGTAGTTTTTTCGACAATTAAAAGGCAATCCCTTCTTAAAAGCGCCTTTTTTCATTGAAATTCAACTTAAAAATTGTCACATTTCATATTTGAAACATTACATTACAAAATAAAAAAAGACGTAAACTAATGTTTTTATTTTTTTTTTCATATATATTTTTAAATGAAATGCACAAAATCTTATCAATTTATATCATCTAATTTTTTTTCGTTATTTTTAATTCCGATCTTGAGTGTTATTTTTTTATTTTATTATTTGATATACTTTTTACTTATAACAATAACATTGTTAAATAATAATAATAATAAAAATAATACAAAAAAAAATGAAGGGTATTTAATGTTCAATCCTATACATTTAAATACAAAAAGTACATAATAAAATGTGAATAGAAACAGGAAGACAACAAAAAAAAAAGAAAGAAATGGATGGAAATGCATTAAAATTGTTACTTTTTTATAAAATACATAATATAATAAAAGTAATTATTACAATAAAAGTTAAGGGTGGTGGCATATGAGTTTAAAAAAATAAAAAAAAAATAATCCGATTATTTGTTTGGTATAGATTATTTACTTTTATAACGACATTAAATAAGTGAGTATGAGGGTTGAAATGAAATGAGTTTGATGTGAATTCAGGATGAATTGAAATGGAAAAATGATACTCAAAATTTTTTCTTAAATGTCATATAAAATATGTTTTAGTTTATTATTCACTGAGATTCACATACAAGATAAGTCAATCCCTTGAGAGAATTTGGAATGAAATCATGAATCTGATTGAGTGTGTTTGTAAGTGAAAAGATAAAATTTTTTGGTATTTTAGATAAGGAAAAGCAAACAAATAGAAAATTGAATGATTAAATTGAATTGTGATTAACTGAACCATGTATTAAATGTTCAAATTTGGGGTTCAGTGTAAAAGTAAATTTATTATACTGGTACTTGATTACCATTAAAAGAAAAAAGAGAGGGAATATTGTCACATTTTAGGGTTTTAATGAACGATTTAGACACCACAGGGACACCTTTATTGAGCACCTTTATTTTAAAATGTTCATTAACTGACACATAGAAAGTTTATTTTAGTTTTTTTATTTGAATGTGCGCATATGCCATGATTGTTCTATGTATAAAATGAAATTATCGCGCATATTGTTTAAGAGAAGAAAATAAAACATATTTGAATATGGAAAAAGAGAAGTACTCGCTCAGATACAAAATGGCGGATCCAGCTGTCATTCACATTAAACATTATTATTATTATTATTATTGTAACTTTTATGTGTATGTACATTAAAATAAAATACACTTCCAATAGACATTTTTTTAAACTTGAATACAAATAATATTAAAAATAATTATGTATATAATTTTGAACACTATTAGTTATAATGTTTCAATGAAAAGGGTTTAAATTTAATTTAAACATCAACTAAACATAATAATTACTGTCATTTCTTTAAAAAATCTATAACTTTATTATGATTTTAAGAAAAAATAATAACAAATCAAGTTTATACATTTAAATTTTAACATAAAATAAGGGTCATTGTAACTTTTTATTTAAACTTAACATTATAATGAAAAAAAACGTAAAAATGCAAATAAAATGTTCCGGTTTAATGATTCATTATACAAAAAAAGAAAAAGAATACTACTGAAATTGTATATAATGTATAATGTATATAAAAATTATAATAATAATAATACAACATTATAATATAAACATATAGAATCAGAAAAATGACCCCGACATTATAAAATGCTGTCTTTTCATTTAAACACCTTTTTCTTATTATTATTGTTATTATAACATAAAAAAATATAATTTATACTTTATAATAATAAGACATCATTTCAATGTAATATTATTATTATTTATATTTATTCACAAAAAAAATTGTTAAACATTTATATTATCTAGATTTGCGGTTACTGGTTTTTATATATCTTTAAAGTTTAAAAAAAATGAAAAAACATAGACATTTATAAAAGTAATAAAAGTTGACACACAAAAGCTCGATGAATAGATAAAATCAATTGATATCAATCTACGTCTTAATTAGATATACATTTAAATGTATATTTAACCCGCGTGTTATTTATATTTATTACTTTGAACTTTTCATATACACATTTTGACAGGAATCTGATTGAATGTTAATCAGAAAAAAATAAAAAAAATAACCTTTTTTTTATTATAATCTTTATCAAAAATTATTTAAATATTTCATGCGTGATTGTTATCGATATTAACTACTGTATATAGATAAACATATATAATAGATATATGTATTGTTAATAGATTAATGACATGTATATCAATAATGACATTTCATTATTAGTCTTAAAAATTATATTAAATTTATTATATTTTTTTGCTTGGATTATAATTTTTTTGTTGAGTTCATTATTATGAATAATAATAAAAATAATATTATTAGTTTATGATCGATTACGAATATTATAATATGAGATTATTGATTGGATTAAATGATATTAAAATAATATTTAAACAAAAGGTGTAAAATCGATTATTGATAGTGATATATGATGGATTTTAAATTTCAGACACTATTAGTGATTACTTTTGTATGTGTGTATAATGTTAAATGTGTATAACATTATATACGTATAACATTAACATTATTACTTCTATTATTATAATCAAACTTCAATTAAAGATTAATAAAAAAAGTTATGAAATTTTCATGGCAACACCTTATTTATAATCATATACAATATTCATAATAATCCTATTAACCAATTAAGTTATTTTTTTATCTTATATTAATTTGTATAAATATTCATAATAATATTAACAATAATAATGATAATGTACTTATTTGACCCATATCGAATATAAACGTTTCATTACATAACATAATAAAATATATAAAATTTTAACACAACAATAATCGCAACATTTAATAATAAAGTTTATTACTAAACATGATTTCATGCATGTATGCATCAATTACTATTTAATTTTAACTATAATTCTTCTTGTAATATTAAACAACAATAAGGAGAAGAAGAAGTAACTTTTATAACAAATTATCAGAATGTGAGCAATAAAAAAAAGTAAAATAAAATAAAGTCATTGACTAACTTTTTTGAAAAAAAAAAAAACAAACATGAAACAAAATAGCAATAAAATTAAACATATTATACACACTTTATATTAATATGTGTTCATGTTATTGCAATAAAATAATAATAATAATAAGAATATAATGAAACTTCTTCTGTTTTCTTATCAATGAAATTATTATTATTATTATTATTATTATTATTATTATTGTACTAGTGCTAAAAGTTATGAAAAAGTTTTGATATTTTTGTACAAAAAAAAAACAAAATAATGCATTATAAAATGTAATTGTACTTGTAAAAGTAATTATCATTGTATACATTTATATACATATATGAATATAATTATTATATTTGTATAAAAACGTGTGTAAAACTTTAATAAAAGCAATAATAAAATAATAATAAGGTAAAGGTTATCTTCTTAGTTAAAAGTTATTATAATTATTAATATATTGTTAAATATTATAAGTTTTTAAAATTAAATACAACAAATATCGAAACAAAATTAATGTGTATTAACATTTATCATATACAAAATAATATTATATGGATTAGTGAGACCAAATTTGTCAAATATACAAATTTCCTTTGACCATTAACTTTTATTATAATTATTATTATTTTTATTATCATATATTGTTTTTGTTTAAATTGCATGAATAATGTATAACATTAAAAAAAAAGAATTTCGCAAAAATTTATTAGTCTCCCTTGGAGTTTTGACATTAATCTCATTATATAATACATTATAATAAATGTAAAAGGTGACAAAAATCAACATTGTTAATATGTTATCAAATGATCAAAAATTCAAACAATTATAAATTGTGTCACAAGTTTTTTTGCTAATTTGATAAGGTTTTTATTTGAATTTTAACTTATTTCTAGTAAATCTCTAATATTGTAAATATATATCGAAATGTATAGATATAACATAATAATATAATATTAAAAAAACAATAAAACAAGAAAATAAAACACATTAAAATTGTGTAATTTGATAGTGAATGGTCATCAATGTTTTGTTTTCTGATCATAATATACACACATTTTAACTTAATTATGATACTGTTTTTTTCCTAAAATAAACATATATAACATACATATAAACATGTAAATATATATATAAAATTAGAATAATTCGAACATTTATATGTATAAATTTGGATGTTATATCAAATAAAGAAAAAGAAAAAAACGTTTAAATGGATTTACTACAAGAGTACAAGATTGTTAATGATTATTGTGTGTTTTTATGATGTTTAATACATATATAAATGTATTATGTATATTAAACATATATAAATTTTTAACACAAATTAATATCATTTTATAATTGTATAAAAATGCAAAAATATACACACATATGAATGGTCAGTTAATTAATAGAGAAATTTTTTATCATTTTCATTTTATATTAATTAAAAGTGTTAGCAAATCAAGACTTGATATGAATTTATAATAAATACTAATAATATATTTTATATTAATAAGATAAAAAAATAACAAAAAGTGTTTAAAGATGCAGAAATAATGCGTTTAACTGCTGTGTGGTATTATTTTATCATTATTATTATTATTATTATTATTATATTACGTCTAAGGTTTTACTCATGCAAACACGTCTTTAAGTGAATGATGATGAATTGTTGAAATTGAATTAATAAATAATCTACATTTTAAAATATTCACGGAAGCTTCATTTTTTTTATTTTAAATAAACGCTACTGTAACACAATAATAGCATTATATATATCTAAATTCCTATTCCTATTTTTTATAATGTCTATCAATATTATATAAGTGTATAAATTATAAATGTATACTTTAAATTATTTTTGTCTTAAACATTTTTGACATCATGCCTTAATGTTAAAATTAAATATTTAATGAAAAAAAACTAATTAAATATGAAATATGACGTTGATTAGGGTGGTTTTTATATTAAAATTCAATTTTTCTATGTATATAATGTTTAAACATAATACAATTTTTAATATAACATACATATACAGTTGAATTCCGGTCTAATGTATAAAATGTATACAAATATAATGAAAGAGAGTGTTAATAGAATATCATTATAATGAAGATGGAATTTATATGTATAAAGTAAAACAATTAAAGGAAACATCATTTAATTTGAAATTAAAATAAAAAATACAGTTACTTTTTAACTTTAACATTTATATATAATGTTAAAACATAAAACATTATTAAACATCATCATTATTGTACATATATGTATAAAAAAAATCAATTTTATATTGATATTAACACTCTTCTTTTTCCTTTTCTTCGACACAAGACATACATTATTGCTTAAGCATTTAAATTGATATCAATTGACCGTGATTTAGTGTCTGCTTATCATTTTGATTATATTTTTTTATTCTTAAAGTTTAGCTCGTATTAGAATGATACATGAAAACATTTAGTATTGATAGACTACTGTACACATAAATTAAAACTTGTCTTCTGATTTCATCATGAATCACTTCTAACAAAAATAAAAAAAAAATATTGATGAAAAATTTTGTGTTAATGTGTATGTTTAATATTTGTAAATATATTGATAATTTAAATTCAAAATTAAATTTATTTGTAAAAGAAACTGAAGAAGAATTTCGTTGATTTAATGAAAAACAAAACCTGATCAACATTATTGATGATGTTAATGATGAAGATGAATATTAAATTTGAATTCAAGTAAAAAAAATATAAAAAATTTAAAAATAGAATAAACTGAAATGAAATCTGGTCACTTTTATGTGAATTTTATTTGAAGCGCCACTTATAGCAAGGTGTTGATACTTGTTTTGTAATTATTATTATTTTAAGTGAACAAAATACAAGTTTTTTTCTTCAAAACACAATTTTAACACAGTAAACATATAATTGGCGCCTTACTTAATTTATTTAATATCGGTATTCATTACACGTGTATGAAAATTCCCTTTTTTGTCAATCTTATTAATAAAGTCTCACATAATGACCACAATTCAATACCATTCACAACATTTTTTATTTTCACACACATTTATTTAGTGATCCTCTAACATTAAATGAAAATGTGAATCAAAAGAATTAAATTGGTCTTATTTTACCTTTTTATTGATTTGCCACGATTTTACCTCACACAAAACTTTTAAAGTTACAAACAAAAAAATAAAATACAAATGTCAATTTAAAATTCATAAAATGCAATCAATTGACACCTTGTGTATTATTGCATTCAATGTATGTATATATTGCATTATTTTGTTAAACTTCATGGTTTGTGCAAAAATAAGTGGCTGGTAGAAGTTGAAAAAAAAACCAAGTTCATTGATACATTTTTATACAATTGTTTGCATTTTTTCACACCTGAACAATTTTTTTCATCATTATTTTATTTGGAGAGTTGAAAATAAAAAATAACTTGTATATGTTTTTTTTTATATATATTTTTTACATTGAATTCTTATTATTATTGTTATTTCTGTGAATGCATTCTTACATTGCAAGAGTGTTTTGATTTGCAAGACCTTCAACTATTAAAGTGAGGTATATAAATAACAATAATAATAATAAAAAAAGGCACTTGTCCAAGGTATTTATGAAACAATTCAGTTGCATACACAATATGATAATAATAATAAAAAAAAATATAAGTTTTCACTTTCTTTTGACACGCTATTAATATTAATGCATTTTTATACAAAATATACAAACAAAAAAAAATGTATTTATATGATGTTTTTATTAAAACTTTATTACATTATTATTATTTAAAAAAAAAATATATGTTTTACATGCGCTCTAATATTGTGATTTTGATTTTCTAGTCCAGACCAAGGCAGATGTTGTAAAATATGTGTGAATTACACGCAAAAATTATACATTACATATTCAAAAAAAAAAAAAATAAACGTAATTTATGCTAAATATTAATATGCAATTACTTTTTATTTTATTTTATATATGTTTATATTATTATTATGTTTCATAGTAAAAATATATAATGTATAGTTTCATATAAAGTTATAATTATAATAATAATTGTAAAATCGTACAAAATGTTGCATAATATTTACTTTTATTTTGAAAAAACATGCAAAATATTCTTATATAAAATGTATTATGTATGTTTAAATATGATAATGATGATTATAATAATAATAATATAAGAAATGTAGGCTAAAAATGATAATAATGAAAATTGTTACAATCAAAAATATTACAATAAAACATTTATTATCATAAAAATGATACAGTTCATCATTAAATGACATATTTAACTGCACATTCCATTTACTTATTATTATTTATTAACATTAATTGATAAATTTGTAGTTATACAATGATAAGTTATGTTTAAACATTATATTGTAACATAATATTATTAATATATGTTTAAATTCTAGGAAAATTTTGATGAATTAAGTGCATTCCGTACTAAATTATAATGTTTTTTTTCATATTAATTGTTATCAACATTCATATTTTTCTTATAAAAACATAAAACATAAGGCACGAGTACATTGACATTTGTTTTTTATGTTTTGTATAAATTTACAAAGAAGACACGATCCTATATATATATGTTTATTTAAATATACAATATATGTATACAATATAATACAAATGTTTGTAATTAAATCATTTGATTTGGAAACAGACTTAAATGAATTTTGCACAATATTATGATGAAATCCAGTTCAAATGATATAAAATGAAATGATAAAATATTATTAAACATATTATCTTTAAAATATTATTATTATTAAGTCCTTTTGAATTGGATGGTATCATAAACTATATCTGTTATTATAATAAGCGCCTGCATTCTCATACAGTGGATCACTTTGTTTAATATTAATATTAATATTATTTTTTATAATAATAATTATGTTTATATTGTGTATATGTATATTAAATGTTTTAATACAATAATCATCGTCATGACACAAGTTTATGCATATATATGCGGTTTACTGCTTTTGATCAATTTAATATTAAATTTTATTTTTATTTTTATAATGAAAAAATTACATACAATTTTTATGCAGTTTTTAAATCGCACATACGCACATGTCTGGCGGCTAATTTATATTTTTTTTTTAAACTGTATACAATTTAGTTCAATTTTATAACTACTATTTACTTAATTATTTTCATAATTTTCATAACATTTCATACACATACATACTCATGAATGTTTAACATGTTTCAGTGAAATAAGTGTGTAACAGATTTAAGCCAGTTTTTTTTATTTTTATAATATTTATACTTAAAATCAAGATAGGATTTGATCAAGTCAAGTCCAGATTATCACTTGACTGAATCTGGTGTGTTCTGACTGTGAGTTAAATTGTATGTAATAATAAAAATAATGAGAATAATGTGTATGTATGAAATTTAAAATTATTATTAGTATTATTCTTATCAAAAATGTTGCATTTATGACATAATTGGACATTTTCAATCGGAATGTTGACAGCAATTGAAGTTTTAAATCAAAATTCTTATGTTTTAAATGATTGTAGGTTGTTTTTTTAACTTAAAATGTTACATTAACACGCGATTAAATGTTTAAATGCATTTTTTTTTCAAGTTAACAGTGTTACTTATCATCATGATGATGATCATTGATTAGTCATACGCGCCATTGCCTTTCCAAATATGGTGAGAAAGAGTACTAGGTGTCAAAAAATTAACGTTCATTAAAAATGCCTGTCACATCATCAAAAATAATAATAAAATCATCATTGGACAATCTAAGACTC
Source organism: Culicoides sonorensis (assembly GCA_900002565.1). Taxonomy (NCBI): domain Eukaryota; kingdom Metazoa; phylum Arthropoda; class Insecta; order Diptera; family Ceratopogonidae; genus Culicoides; species Culicoides sonorensis. The sequence goes on from LN483731.1 coordinate 111,914, forward strand.
TGTATATGGTATAGTTAAAATACTTTATTATTTTTTTTTTAAATTAATTATAATTATAAGAGACACCTCTGGCCAAATTCATTTACATTTTTCTGTATATTATATTGTCACCAATGTGATGGCTTTATCTTTATTATTATTATTATTTTTATGATGATTATCATTAAATACAGACGAAAAGTGAAGATTTTTTGTAATAAACGCCACCCACATCATGTTAAATATATATGTATAAAATGTATAACAATTTTTTGTCTTTAAATGTATTATAATTTAAAGTTCTTTGACCAAAAATTACAAAACATTACTTTTTTATCTTAATTATTCATTAACTTACTATAGTAAGTTAATAAGACAAATATGAATAATAATAATAATAATTTTATTGTCGTTAATTATTATTATTAATATAATGATTATAATAAGATAAAAGATATATAAATGTTATAATTTATTCATAGCAATTACCTTTTAAAACTAAATACAATTACACGATCATGAAAAATTAGTTATATTAGACCTTTATAATGAATTCATAAATCATAATTCGATGACTATCAATATTAATTTGTAATTTAATATTATTTGTATAATATACAATCATATACAATGTATATAATTGACCTGTGTATAATTGTAATAATAATAATTATTATTATTATTGTTATTTAAGTCATAGAACTAATAAATCTATCAAAAATTCTATTGAAATGTAATAGAATTATGATGATAGGATCAGGAAAAGGTGATGTACAGGTTATTTTATTATTGATTAGATCATTATTTCAATGGAACTTATTGCTGTACTATAAATATATGTAATGTATATTATGATTTGTATCTTATCTTATAATATTATAAATTATTTGGATTAGTTATGAATCATCTTTTAATATTAAATTAAGAAAAATGACAAATCTTTATAAAATTAATATGTATAATATAGAAAATGTTAACCGTCGGTATTGTTTAATATGTTTATATAATGTTTAATATAATGTTTAATAATCATATATAATGTTTAAATATGTTTAACCTAAATTTTGTATATTTTTCATGGATTAATGGATTTCAATTGTATGTTAAATATTATTTTATGTTATAATTTATTATTATTTTTCAAAAATTTGTATATAAATTGCAAAATGTGTATTTTTTTAAAGTTTATCATCATCATCATAGAATACCTTAATGTATATAATATGTATATAATGTATAAAATGTCATTATATTCTTATTTTTATTATAATTTTAAACATATTTCGTATTCTTTATAATACAAATTTTGAATTTTATTTAAGTTAAAATTCTATTGTTTTCATATACATTTTTGTGCATTGTACTTGAATTACATTAGAAATTTTGTAATCCCAATTGTGGTATAAAGTAATATTATATTAATGAGAATTGTAACTGTGTCACCAGTGTGGGACGTTCTTATTATTATTATTACTTTTATTATTATTTCAATAGATTCTTAAACATTGTTACACATATACGCCATTTTTGTCATCAAAATTAAAATTACTTGTTTATTGCTTCACAATTCGTAATAATAGTCACCTATCACATATCATACATGTTTAAATGCATTGTGAGTAAAAGAGAGAGAGGCACATATACACATATATAATAAAAAGCTGGTTTTATTTCATTATTACTATTATTAGTTTCATTTCATTTCAAATTATGCATATAGAACTTTGTTTTTTAACAGAACAATAGACATTTTGGTTCCTGTGCATGATTTTTTTTAATATACTTTTATAACATTCAATTTATACACATTCATTTGATACAAACAATTTTTAATGGAAGAATGTTTTAGATGAATATTAGAAGTGTCATTAAATTCACATTAAAAAACAGTTTTCTCAATATAAAATAATAATAAAAATAATATCAAGGCCCTTGTTGTAGTCTAAATTTTATGGTACATAACATACATTTAAAATACAATTTCAATTAAACTAAATTCTGTGTTTTTTTTTTAAACACATTTTTCGGGAGACAGAACACATACAAATATTTAAATGTGTCATGTGTAATTAAATCCAAGGCATTTTTTTTTTTTTGAAAATTAATTTAACTGAAAATGAGACAATGTTACAAAAAAATTATAAAAAAATTAAAAAAAAAACGAATGAACAGTTATTGTTCTTGTTACTAGGTGAGTAAGTGAATGAGTTCAAATTGTGTCATTTGAATAAAATGTTTATTTGAATCTCTCTCACTATCGTGTTTTTAACCTTCTACACATGAAAATACTGAACTGAATCCTTAAAATCGGTCATTTAATTGATGATATTTACTTTCAAAGTATTATGATTACTATCATTATACACTTTTATAAATTATTAGTTATCTTGATAGATTTTATTTAGCATGAGACAGCATTTTCCACATTTATCGATACAAATATGAAATGTATACAATTCAAGAAAAGGTGCATAACTTTAAAAAAATATACATTAAAAACTTTTATGAGTAAGGACAACATGTCGATCCTTTTTAATGATCAAAATCTTTAAAATGCATTTTATCTATTGTTTATCGATATATCAAGAGAAAAGATGTTTGATGATTCACCATCAAAATTTCTGTTCTCATTACATGTTTCATTTCATTTCATTTTAAGTGAATTGTCAATCAAATGATAATAATAAAAAGGATTTGTGTCTTAAAATGTAAAATGTTTATTGTCACTTTACGAGTAGTTCTCACAAGCACATTTAAACAGTGTACCGTTTTTTTTACAATTTTATTTCTTATTATATTCATAATTGTACCAGAAAATAACAACAATAATGGAACAAAGAACAATGCAATGAAAAAAAGTGAGTGTCACATGAAATTTTTGTGTTCCCAGCTTTTAAAAGAACTCCCATATTTGTTGTTGTTTTACACTGAATAAAGATCAAGTACTTCTTATTAAAATCCCTATTGTAATCTCAAGTGGGCAGCAAACTACTTTAAAGTACAAAAAAGGAACGGGGTTCAGAGAATGCGACATAATCGATTTAATTTCAATCCCTGAATGACTGAGCACTTTATGTGTGTGTGTGTGTGTCTCTGTTTCATATGAATATAATGAGAATAATGATAATTATGACATGACATAAAGTATTGTCACAAAATCTCTATTAAATTCTATGAATGTAGTCTCATATATTTATTATTCTTATTATTGAGAATATACAATGCAATAGTTGCAAAATATTAAGGTTTTGTAATAAATATTTTTAGAATAAAATAGAAATATAGGAAAAAAAAGACAATAGACAACCTGTTCTTAACTTTTTGGCAACTTTTTTGTTGTTTTCTTGTAAAACAATAGTGTGTGTAGGTGCTTCTAAGCGCCAAGTACCTGCTAAAATGTACATATTCAGTTCATATACAAATGTTTATTTATTTATTTTGCTTACAAAAATTATGCTTGGTATTATTTTTACCTGCATTTCATGAAATGTAAGAGGAACAAGTGCAATTCAATCGATTTTACAATAATTTGCGCTTTTAAGGACGTTTCATTGTCTTCGGTTATTTTGAAACATTTAAATAACGTTTCAATTGCCCTGTCGGAAGTAAACTCCTGAAATTCAGGAGTTTACTTCCAACTGGGTGACCTCAACCCCTTCCTCCCTTCTCTTCAACGGATGAGGTCCGAATAAGATGGAGGAGGACGACTCCCATCGTCAATCAATTCCATTAGACCGTAAATGCGCTCATATGAGAAATTTAAAGTTACTTTTCATAATTTTCAATGCATGTCATATTTACTTTTAAAACAAATAAAATAAAAAGACTATGAGGCGGTTGAAGTCCTAATTATCTATTGTTCATGCACATTTTCATTCAGCATATCCATAAGATATGTGTAGGTGAGAGAGAGGTAATTACACAATTCTAGACAGATTTTTGTTTATAATCTGTCTACCGACAGATGAGTGTCAAGTACCATGATCATTATTATTGTTATTATTTTATTTTCATTCACACTTTTTTAAATTTTATTTCTGAATTTTGTATTTTTTTACATTTTTAAGTGAATCTTTAACCAAATTCATTAAACATCATACCAAAATCGTAGATAAGACATAATTTTACTTTACAGTCAAAGTTTCTCCAGTATCAGTAAAAAAAAGTAACCAAAATTTTAAATTTATTGATATTATCAGCTCACAAAATACAAAAAAAAAAAAATTCAACATTTTAATAGATAACAACTTTAAATAATGATAATTAAACAGAAAAAAATAAATAGATAAAAAAATAAACATAGTTAATGCTCTTATCATGTTTTAAAGCTCACAAAATTTATTATATTGAATATCGATTACTATGATTTTTTTATTAAATTTTTGAATATTTTTTCAATGTTATCGTTCATTGATTTCATTCATAGAAACTCAATTCAAATAAAAAAAAAATCTTTTAGATTTAACACGGATGGAGACAAAATTATAATAATGAAAATATGTAAATATAAAATGAAGCCTAATCAAAATATTTAATTTTAACACAGTTTTTGTTTTAATTAAGAGTCAATAAATAATAGTTTGTGTTATTTTTTTTTTGGTATGTTTTATATGATTCAGGTCATGTTATGATGCAAATTTGTCTGGAAATCAACATTTTATAACAGTACTAATGAGATTTGATATATATTTATATGAGATTGAAAGGAAAATGATGATGAAAGGAAAGGTTTGATGGGATCAGATTTGATTTTGAATGAAATCCAGTTAAGTAGACGCCTGTCGATTAAAAATCGAATAATTTCATATGAAAATCGTCTAAATCATCAAAGAAAACGTAGAAAAAAGACCATTTTCAACCAATTTGCTAAATACACTATAACTTAAGTTCAAACCAATCAACTTCTGAATGAGTCTGAGACTCATCGTGACCCATGATATACAAATGCGCTTACATTTCAATCAAAATCTCATTTTCTCACATTTCATATTAAGTTATTTTTCCATTTTATATATAAAATTAGTATAAATTGTAAACTTTTGCATCAAAATACGTAGAAAACATAAAATTTAATATCATATCCAGCAGAGTATCAAATTGTTGATATAAATTTTTGTCTAGTATCTTTAAAGTATCGTTAAAATGTGTATGATGTTATGTCATTCATGTCTATAACAACTAATAATAGGGAGAGATAAAATTAGCTTTTATCTTATAGAAAATAACTGAAATTCACTGTTTGATGATAAGAAATGGCCACTCTACATGACTTTTTTTCTTTAAAATGGTTTAAAGGTAGTTTTTTGAAACATGTAACTTGTTAAATGATTTGCCATTAAAATAAATGTATTTTCTTTTGAGAGTTTTATAAGCACTTGCTCTATGAATATCTTTAATGTACTAATGCTACTGCTGCTTTGCGTTATTAATTGTATTAAATGATTATAGTTATTACTTTATACAGTAGTTAAAGTAAAACAGTAGTTAAATTGGATGCATTTACACAGAAAATGAGATGTAAGTAAATAAACTCACCATGTGATCCATAACTGGGATAGCCGTATCTTCGATGAGCACTTCCATTTTCAATTGGATAAAAGGCTCCTACATCTGAGGTATCGACACCTCCACTACTTTGATGTGTTGATGCACCTGTGTTTGGTGATCCGCCAAGACGTTGGTTCTCATACCAACTTCTTGCTTCAGCGGCTGATGTCATATCCATCATTACTTTAGTACTTCTAATATATTTTTTATTTTACTAAGATAATATTAATAATAATAATTATTATTATTAAAAAATGTTCACTTTAATTGTAATTTATAGTCAATCAATGTTAAAAGTGCAATTTTTCAGAGTCATTTGATATCCCAATAATAAGGAGATGACTCAATATACCATTTACATGTGCTCACACGTTAAAATTTATGGATATCAAGTTAATTTTCTCACGAGTTAACTTTAGTATATTTTTGTAGTTATTTAAATATTCATGTTCTTTTTCATCATCATCTTAATATATGTTAAATGTGCTATATTTGGGTTCTGTTCTGTTCTGTTTTGTTGATACAATTCCAATGTATATGTATGTAAGATGATGAAATTTAAGAAAATAAAAACAAAATGGTGTCTATATCACTTGTTTATTCTTATTAAACTCTTGAGCAGATTATTTATTTATTTTTGATTTATTTTGTGTGAGCTTTCATTAAATTTATCATTATATGAAAGTATACAATTCCGTTTTTGAATGCCTCGAAAAGTGCCCTCTTCAAAATTCGTAGAATATTTTATTTAAATTGTGTTGCTCTCTCTTAATTTAATGTTTTAAGTGATGATTTATATTTATTACACTTTTTACTTTATTATTTTAATATAAAAGTTTTTTTTTATTAAAATGTTACACTTGAGCAAAGTAATGTTATGAGAGTCAGACAATGTTACAAAAAAAGTTTAAAGTATAAAATCACTTATTATTTACTGTTAATTTCCTAGTCTTCTGTTTTTTTTTTAATTTTAATTTTAACAGTATTTTAACTTTTAATTTTTTTTTGTTTTAATGATTTTGAAATAGAAGTGTCGTAGTTAAACCTTTATACAGTAATTTCTCGTACTTCTTCTTCTTTTACACAAATGTAATGTAATGAGTACTTTTTTTATAATATTATATTTTTTTTTGTATGTATATATGAATGTATTATTTATTCAAGTTTGTTGTTTTATACTTTAAAAATGTCGGTTCAATTATAATTACGGCGCCATTGGCATAAACTTGTTAATTTCATGAGTTTATATTGTTGAAGTTGTATCAATACAAAATGTTGTTGATGTTGCCTGTGAAAGGAAGCAAAAAAAAAATTTAAAATTGGTTTACATTTAAACAAAAAAAAAAGAGAAAATCATTTACTTTACAAGATTCTACTATTTTATATTATTTTAATTAATTTAACATAATAATAAGATTTTAATATTAATTTTTAATGTTTAAATGTAAAAATTAATAAACATATATAAATATTTAAACATTACAAAGAAAGAAGTATAATTGATTATTGTTTTACATTGAATATGACACACGACTCCCTTAAATATTTATAAATTATAATTATTAACATTACTTTTAACATTATTATTAATATTTATTATTATAATAGTTCGTTCTCCTCTATTAATTTTCTTTTAAATTTATTCTATTTTTTTTACTATTCGGTGCATTTATAATCAATTGATTCTTGTCACAATTACTGATTTCACACCTGAATCCCTTTCAAACAACAACATTAATAATAAAAAGTAACTGATCAATTCAATCAACGAACTGTATGGAACTAATCATGTCCAATCAATTTCTAATCAATTTATAAAATTTGATCGATAATTTTTATTTTTTTTTAAAGATAATTTTTTTTTTTAATTTTAAATTTTATTATACATTTCATTCACTCACAGTGATTGTTGTATATTATAAAAATATACAATTATTATTATTATTATATACTTATTTTTTTAAACATAATGTTATATGTATAGAAATGATACAGATAACATTCTTAATATGAAATTGAATAATATTATATATTAAATATAAACATCTTGTTAAATTTATTTTATCAATTAAAATTAAAAAAAAAAGGTAAAAATAAAGTTTTTTTTCGTTTTTTATCATGTTTATGTATGTTTAATATTTACTCATGCACCTGATAATGATAAGAAATGTTTTTTTTTTTTATTTTATTATTATATTTATTATAAACATAAACTTATATTTACTTTTCAATTTTTTTAATATATTTTCGGGAATAGTTAAATAGTAAGTTGGACATTGACATTTGTGTTAAAATTAGTGTTTTATTATTATTATTATTAGATAATAACATATTAAATGTTATCAATTTTTATTAATTAGACTTTTTTTTTGATAAGAATAAACATTAAATATAAAGTTTATTAAAAAAAAAATTACAAGTAATAAAAAAAGGTGTGACATACAGACATAGAAGAGACTGGAAATGATAAGGATTGAAATTTTATTGATAATTGTAATTAAAATGGATTGAATCACGTTAATTATCTTCTTCTATTTCATTGCTGTATTAAACATTTCAATATACGAATAAAATAATATAAATTTATAATAATAAAGAAATTTAAACAAATATTTGCTTCTTTAAACTAACCACAAATATTACAATGCAACAATTTAAGCGTGAAATAACTTTTATTTTTAAGGATCTGTTAAATGAAAATTAATCATATCTCATTTTGCTAAAACTGCAGTCCATGGAGAAAAGGTATTAAAATTAAATATTTTATAAAAAAAATTACTATAAAACATTATAAATAATATAATAAGTGATAAAAAATGAATTGGGATGCGCCTCCGTATCAGACACGCTCACATATTTATCTTCCTTTTATACCTTTCTTCATTAGTTTATTTTTTATTTATTTATTTATCTCAAAATTGAATGCCTCTCTATTATTATTGTTATTATTATTTTACAAGACATTCTCCTTTTCTTCTCATATTATGATATTTTTTCGTTCCTTTTCTGTTTTGTTGTAAATTGACTCCTATTGATTTTTTTATAATAAATTTAAAAAAAAAACAATATATTTTAAATTTCAACTCAACTTTAAAGTGAAATATGATTTATTGATTTTTAAATTGAAATTTCATTGTTATATGAAATTATAAGAAATTTTTAAATGTGATCTTGATTTCAATTTAAAATAATGTTAAAAAAAGGATATTTTTTTATAATTTTGTATAATTTTATAATATATTTTAAGTGAAAGTGATTTTTATTTCAACGCCTCATTTAAGTACCAGAATCATAAAAAGGCTTCGGTACCCAAAACAGATTATTCTCATGTTTATTTCTGTGTATATAAATTTTGACGCCAATTTAAATCACAAAACCAATAAGGAAGAATATTAAAGACATGAAAAACAAACAAATAATAATCAAAGATATTGCACACACATGATTTTTTCTTCGTAAAAACTGATGAAGAACACAAAAAAGTATAAAAAATAATATAATATGAAAATAAAAAAAAGAGACATGAATAAATATTAATTTACAGCAATATAATTTAATAAATTATAGTAGTTAAAATCATCAATTCATGCATCTTCTTCTCATCTTGTGTTTATTTTGTTTGTGTATTTGTATGTTTATTCTTTTTGTGTGAATATTTTAACAAAAATATAAGACACCTCTGAAATTTGTGATGAAAAGACACAAAAAAAGTAGAGAAAACCGCAGTTAAAACAAGTTTGTATAACATTGACGTCTATATAAATGTATTTTTACATACTGTATATTAAAATTTTGGAATAAATGCTTGTTTTATCTTAAATTTTACTGCATATTGTATAATAATATTAAAATAAATAAAAAAAAATAAAATCAGAACTTTATTTCTTGTGTTGTATCTCTTCTAATATAGTAATATTATTTATTTTTAAATGTTTAAATTTGCTTTATATTCCTTTTTTTTCCTCTTAATTTAATATAAATACAAATAAAATAATAATAAAAAAATTATATAAAATTTAAAATTCTTTTCTCACGAGATACAAGTGGCAAATATAAAAAATATGTCAATTTAGTGAAGTTGAATGCGGGTGTATGTAAATCAAATTAAATTAAATTAATTTGATACAAATGTTTATATTTTTATTATTAATTTTAGTATTAAATATTATTATCATTAAAAATATACAATGATATATTATATAATATTTAATTTTTTTTCTCAATATAATTAATTAAAAATATTGATAAAAATTGTATACAAAGTAACAAAAAAAAATTAAAGTAAAAGCAAAAGAAAGAAGTCAAATGATTATCAAATACAAAAAATCTTATCATAAGCATACATTTAACATTGCATGTAAACATAAAACAGTATTGTTCACCTTCATGCATTCTAAGAAAAGTTAAAAAAAATTAAGTTAACAATATATTGCTACAAAGTTATAAAACATATAAAAATAAACATTATAACATGATAAAATGATAACAAAAGTTTGATAAGATTCAATTCAATCAAATGAGATAATTTTTTGCAAACTTTTTATATAATATTTGATAATATTATAAGTATATAACATCAGAATATTTAAAATGTTATATATAAACTTTAATAATAGTTCGAAACAGTTATTTTTGATAATATTAAAAATTTTAATATTGTTTTAAATGTTTAAATAATAATCATTTTCATGAGAAAAGAAATGTTTTAATAATAAATCATAAAAAGATGTAAAATAATGTCTAATATAATGATATATGATTGATGAATGTTATTTTTTTAAACATTATAACATAAAATATAAACAGAAAACATAATAAAAAAAAACCGTGATTCAATTACTAACAAGGTGTAAAATTTAACGCAGCTTCTTTAACTTATAAACTTAAATTATGACTTGAACTGTTAAAAGTTAATCATTATTATTATTATTATTTTAAGTGAGAATAAATTAATAAATCAATATCGATCACCGTTGGTGAACTTTTTTCATTAGATCATAAGTCATAGAAGATCATTATTCTTAATTTGTTGATCTTTAATCATTGATCATTATTAAATGAAGTGTTTTGAACTCATTTTTCACACCTATTTAAAAGATAACTTTACATGTAACTTTATTTTAATATAATAATATTAACAAAGAAACTAAACATTAAATTTAAAGAAAAAAATATAAAACAGTTAATTGAATTTTGAAAAATGATTATTTATACATATATAATGAAATGTAAAACATAAGTAATTGCGGTCAAATTTTCTCATTATTAGAATATTTAGAAGGTATTTCAATCAATAAATCAACGCCCAATTGAATAATAATAAGTTTAACATACATATGAATATAAGTTAACTTTTGAAGCAGTTTCAAACAGTTTTAAATAAGAATAATAATGATATATTATTTAATAGAAAATGTGTAAAAGTATGAAATGGTTTACTATTATCATTTACATACATAAATGAAATCAGTTAATTTTCATTGAAAGTTAATGATTGAAGTAAAATTTAAGAGAAAAAAAGTTAAAAGTAAAAAAACACATCTTGATCTTTTTTTTCAGTGATGACAGCATAAATATTAGGCATGACGGATTGATTTAACAGATTGGTCTTGGTCTTCATGCAAATTAATTTTGGGAATTTTTGTGTGTATATAAATGAAATGTAATGTATATGAAAGTTAAACAAGAAAATTATGTTTAAATTGATTATATACATATATGTGTATAATAAACATATAACATATACAATAAAAAAAGGTATACTGTGGAAAAATATACAAAAACAACAATACAAGTAAAAAAAAAGTAGCGACGGTAAAATGAATTTTCTTATATCAACATACATAAACATATATTTTTATATTATATTGATATTATTTTAAACATTAAACATTATAATGTTAAAAAACATGTATATTATTATTATTTTTTATATAAAATTAGTTATAATTTATAATATTTATACACACTTTTAATTTTAAAATAACTTTCGTTGCAAAAATATTTAAAATAATATACATCATTATCATTATAAACACGTTTTTCTAATTTTTTTTTATCAAATCACCAACAAAATTATTTTAAAATACAAATAATATAACCTTTTCAATATTATTAACTTGAATTATAATGTTTACTAAACTTTATAATATATAATCAATTAAATGTTATTCTCAATTCCATTTCAATCATAATAAAAAAAAATAATTTCATTTTAATTGATTACACAAGTTTCTAATCGTTCTGACTAAAATAATTTGAGATAAAGATAATCAACAATAATAATAATAAAAAAAATTCAAAAACGATTAAAATGAAAGTGTATTTTTTTAATAATCTAATAATTTATTATAACATTTGTTCAAATTTCACATACATATATTTTTTATCCATATATATAATAATGATAATAATTACATTTGATATAAATTATAAGATATTGTTTGACATAATTTAGGACACGAGTTTCATTGAACCATTACAAAATTATTATAATGATTATTAAAAAAAAAATGATTAAATTTTAATCACAGAAGATGTACAAATACAATTCAATTTGGATATGATGATGCATATCAATAATGATGTAAACGATTATCATTAAATATTTATTTTTAATAAACATAAGTTCTAATCATGTTAATATATTACATATTTTTGGTGTTGTATATCAGGTAATATAATATTTAACCCGGTAAATGTGTAACACCAAAAAAAAAGTATAATAATAATATTATGTGAGTGATATCATATCAAGAATCTAGATCTTGTTGTATCCACCCGCCCCATATGTATATAAATGTGTGTCTATGTAAACCTTCGACTTTATACATTGTATAAATGTTTATGAAAATTGTGTAAGAATAAATGTTTTAACATTATTATTATTATGATTTTTTTGTGTACTTTTTTGATTATAATCATACAGTTATAAGTTATACATACAACATACATTTAATGTTAAATCTGAATCCTTTACTTAAAATAATAATTATATTAATCGAAATTTATTTCACTTCTTTCTTTGTAATTTTATAAATTTATTATGTACATGATACATTTAATTTTATTTATTATTACCTCATGATATATTTTATTGTTTAATATTAATAAATTTTATTATTTTCACTTGACACTTGTTGTTTTTTTTTAATTTAAAATAATATTAATAATAATTATAATTATATTATTTTCTTTTAATATTTATTATGATGATAAATATTTTTTATTCCTTATAATTTTAATTATAATAATAATCATAAAATATTATGATAATATTTTATTTAACTTTGTATATCTTTTTTCTAATGTTAATTCGATATTATTTTATTTAATATAATATTATATCGAGAGAGAGATGTGAAAAAAACTACTCGGACCGAGCACTGAATAATAAAAACACGCAGCCACGTTGCGGCTTTAGACTAAACTGAAACAGTAAAAACCAAGTTCGTGTTGAAAATAGGCAGAAAATACAAGAGACCAGTACACAAATTAACAATATATACATTGAGTGTATTACATGTATAAAGTTTATAATAAAATTTCGTGTAAATTCGGGTTTTTGGGGAGGGGCTTCTGATACCAAACCCATTGTTACTGGTCATATGAAGATACAACATAATCAAGGGAAAAAGAAGAAAAAAAATACACATACATGTACAAAATTTATACTAACACAATGAAAATTATGCTGTTACATATGCATGCAATATCCATGCAAATCTTGTTACACAGTCAATATTTATCATCGTGTATTATTATAAAAGCATATCATATCAGAAAAAAGAAGGCATATGATAGTACGATTTATTTTTATTCTTATAAAATAAAATAACATTGCAAATGTGCACGCAAATGTTTTATTTTTTTTCCTTTTCATATAGAAGAGAAGAGGTTAGGGCTTTACTTTGCAAATAAAATGTTCCTTTACATGTACATGTATAAATGTAATTTTATGCATTATTTTCCACAAAAGTCACATCTACTGCAAGATTATACTTTTTTTCTGTTATTTGTTATTTATCTCGCAAAAAAAATAAATATTCGTTGTCTTGCTTTAAATGCTTTACATGGATGTATAAGATATATGTTGTATATGTTTTTGATATAAAATAATAATAATAATAATAACTAATTCCAAGAAAAATCTAAGTTTAAATGAATATCACGAATTAGGATTTTTTTCCTTGAATTTTTATTGATTTAAGATTCATTTTTATAAAATTATATTGGGCTCTTTTTATTAGTACTAGGAAAAGGGTCATAAGAGCCCTAATGAGCTTGAATCACAATTTTTATCACATTTCTGATTTCAGACCCTCAAAATCGAATATGTTCCTTGAAAAAGCTAAGATATGATAATTTTTTTTATGAAAAGCATCATAATCAGAATATCGATGAAATAATTTCAATTTTCAATCTAATTGAATGCCATGCTTCGTTAACTTACAGGAAAAGACCAAATTCCATGGAATGCATTTCAAAATAAAAATATTTAAATGATATGAACAATCAAATGCAAAATAGTTCTTGGAATTATCTTAGTTCATTAAATACGTGCAACATTAAAAAATGTATGTATAAATAAAAAAAAAGTACAAAAGTGAATAGAAATAATTGTAATACATGTTCAATTATTATGAGACAACATACACACATATTTTCTTCATTTGTATGACGTACACTTGTACACACATATGTTAGTTAGGAATGAGAATAAGAGACTTAAAACAAAAAACATTAAAAATCAAAATTAAAATAAATGAAAAAAGTTTGCATTTTCAATTCTTAGAAAAATTAATTGCTATGCATGTAAATATGTCATGCGATTCAAGACCAAGTGATTATATTCTCTTTATTTTCGTTTCAATGAAAAAAAAGGTTAGGAAAAAGAAAATTTACCGGGAATAACGATTTAAAGTGCATTTAAAAGTAAGGTCTTCGGATTTTGATTGAATTTTACCGGCTTTTCACGGACCAGTATGCCATCCCAAGATTTGATCCTTTTTAAAAATCTTACCTGGACGTTTTGTAGCTCCTGCTCCTGAGCCTGCATATCCAATTTTTAATGATTACCTTGACATTTTTTAAGTCTCTTCGTCTTTTGCACCCTAAAGAGTCATTTTTCATTGAAATATTCTCTTCAAATGATAGTGTCCATTGATTTTCAACCATATTTCGATGCATCTTTCAACTGTTTTTTTTTTTATTTAAATTTCATTATAATTTAAATAAAAAAAAAAAATCAAAATCATGATAATTTTAATGTAAATTTAAAATTCACCTCAAAATTCATTGAATAAAGTACATTTAAAAAACTTTCATACTAGTTTTTCTTTAAATGACGATATGACGACAACAGACTTTATTTATTACCCATATTGAATGTGTTTTTATGCTAATTTTCATTATTCATTAGAGTTATACGTTAAGGATTTTCTTTTTTTTTACATATCATCATCATTATCGTATGTTTTTGTAGTGTGTGTGTGTGTGTGTGTGTGTATGTATGCCTTAAATACACGTATATACATAAAATGTCCATTTCAGTTTATTTTTACAAGGCATCAAGACACAAGAATTATTTTTATTATTATTTTATTGTATTCGTCCTCTTGTTTTTCTTTTTGAAAGTTACCTAAAGAAAATTACGCTTAAGAGATGATTTTTCATTGAAAAATATTGCCTTAAACTATTTTTTTCTTTAAAACAGCTGTAAGTGCTGAAAAAAGTACCTTAAATTGTGTTCAAAAGACTTCATTGAAACATCGGATCCGTTAAAATGAGACCCTGAATTGTAAATGCACTTTCACACAAATTTTAATGTTATTTTTTCCCTTTTCTTAAGTCCTTTCAATCCAACATACACTGAAATACATGTTAAAATAGAAAGAAAACAAAACGAAAAGAAAAGAAAATGAAGAAAAAAAAATAAAATATATCAAAGCTCAACAGGACTTGATTTAGGCGGTTCACAATGATTTAATTATGCAAATAAGGTCACGTGAATACAAATATCTATACAAATTCTTATAGTCATCATCAGCAGCTTACTGAATAAATTTTAACAAGAAAGCACAAAAAAAAAGGAAAAAACGAAAGAAATGAAAATTGAATTGAAGCATTGCATGCATATTTGAATATAATATAAAATTAAAAAAAAAAGAAGAAAAGTTTCCCTTATTTATACATCGTCACTCTCTATCATTGTTCATTGTGTGTGTGTGTGTATGTGTATTTGAGCAAAGGAGGCCAGTGCCAGCAGCAACGGAAATGGGAAATTTAAATGTAAAAATGTATAAGAAATTTCTATACCGCTTCTTATTATAATAATATTAAAATTATACATTCTTCTATTCTTGTGTTTTTTTTTGTTGTTTAAATGAAATATTTGAAGGATTGGGGTTGAAGTGAAAATTTTCATTACTTTTCAGTATGTCTCTATGTGTGTATGTGTTTTTCTTTCTAATATTTTCTAATAAATTGGTTTGCATGTTACACAAATTTCCATTCCAACCTGAATTTGACTGCCTTTGTACCATGGTTTCATTTAACATTGATCTGAACAAATTCCTTATTGTTACGAAAACAATTTTCTTTTTTATTCCATTTCATATTTCAATTCCTTTGGAAATTTTTATTTTTTACATGGAAATTACTTTACAAGACATGGTCAGACATGGCCACGCACATTTCATTTCATTTCATTAAATTTTATTTATTTGAACATATTTCGTTCTTATAATGAATTTTTTTTTTATATTTTAATATTTTATGTGTACAAGTTGCGATAATGCTAATATTTAATAAATAATACAAATAATAAATTAAACGGTATTTATAACAATGCCATACATTTTAACATTTAACATTATTATAATAATAATAATAATAATGATATTGCGTTAACTTTGTCAAGACATGCACATTATATTATTTTGATTTTGATTATCAGAACAATAATAAACAGTACAAAAATTTTAATATTCTATACTTAATTAGTAATAAAATCACATTTATAATGTTTAACCATAATAAATTTGAATGTTTATATTGTTATGGTTATTTGTCACAGAAATATTATTAATATTTATATTTGTATTGAAATTGACCTACAAAAAAATAATAACATAAATTTTTGGATTTGATGATTTTAGTTCAAATCAAATTTATATGAACGTTATCTTTATCATATCATATTTTCATTATTAATTGATATATGTTAATATTTAAGCAGAAAGAAGTTGCATAAACGACATTTTTAACAAATTGAGATGTTTCAATATTAACATAAAATTGAATATTCATTTAGATTGATGAAGTTTGATATGCTAGTTTGAAGAAGCTCGATTATAAAATATTGTGAATTTAATTTTTATGTCATTTCTAGTCAAAGTATAAAGAAATATGGCTTTTTGAGGGAGTAGTGAGCTTATAATAGGCATCTTCGAATCAATGTCCCGATTCCCGATTTTTAACATTGAAAAATATTTTTATCAGGAAAGTCCAAAAACTGACTTTAATTTCAAATAACTTTCCTGAAAATTTTCCAAAATTTTGTCGTTGATGTTTATGCAGATCGATAGGAATTAAAAATTACAGTGTCTTGTGCCTGATTTTTTCGTTTGAACCCTACGAAGGGCGCTGAGAGGGCTTTTTGTAAAAATTAAGGTCGGTTTTTAGACTTTCCCGTAAAATTTTCAAAAGAAAAGGTCGTTGATTAGTATGTAGATCGATAGCGAATCAAAAAATACAACGTCTTATATCTGTGTTTTTCGATTGGACCTTCTAGAGGGCGCTGAGAGCTGATTTTGTGATTTCTTCTAAGAAAATAGTTGAAAAACAGCAAATAGGACATCCAAAACTGGGACAGATATGAAAAACTCAATTAATCTGACTTAACCACCAATAAGCCAAATGTATCTTGAAGAATGTCAGAACTTTAAACAAATTCAAATAGGAACACGTGCTGTAAATTTATCAGATCTAAAAATTTCACATCGTCATCGACCTTGAAATTAAGAGCAAGGTTAATAAACGATAAGCGCAATCTAAGCGTTAAATCAATATTTTCAGAGTTAAAACTTGAAAATTCACCTCAGATCGAAAATTCCGACTCTTGCCATGACTTTTATAGTTCATATCATAAGTGCACATAAAACCTCGATTCAAGAATCCTCTTCAATAATTTTCTGTTATACATTTTTTTTTTCTTATCTCTCAAAATTAAATGAAAGCTTGTTTAACCTTTCATCATAACTTAATATTTTTAATATAATATACACAAAAAAAATCATCATCATCATCATCAAAGTTATCAAGATTTTACTAATAAATTATAAATGTTTATATACATTTGACTAATTATCACATTCTGATTATCAGATAACAAAAGTCATATATTATTATTTTTGTGTGTGAATGTTTACTGATTTTTTTTTCATATTTAGTCTGGTCGCTTTTATTTATTAACATTATTATTATTGTTATATAAATTCATAACAAACATATTTCGTTTATGATGATGCGAGTTTTTTTCGTTATTAATTACTACTGTTTGACATCTTTTTAAATGGATTTTGGGTTGTTTTTTTAAATGTTGATTTTTATTATAAAAAAAGAAAAACTTAAATAATAATGTTATTATAAATGTAAATCAACACATCAGACAAGTTAATTTAATGAGATTTCTCTTAAACATATAACAAGAAAATTTTCTTCAAATAATTTTAGATGACACTAAAATATATAAGAAGGATTTTCTTATTTTTCTTTATCCATGTGTATGAATTGCATGCAAAAGTAATAATAATCATATAAAATATAATAAGAAGAGTAAAAAAAATACTATAAAATCCAACTACTATCTCTATCACCTATCACAAAAATATACATATGTGTATCTAGTGTATAACCATGCACATATGTTACGGTCTCGACATATACCATGTTAAGTACATTTAAGCTTAGGCATGAAACATAAAATAAAACGTTTTTGTGTATGAAATGAAAATAATAATAATAATAAATTGAAGGAGGCATGTGCATATGCGGTGTGTGTGTGTGTGTATGTACACGTATAATATAAACATTAAATTAACATACCTTGAATTTCACACTAATACACTTTTACATTAAATTTTACATTAAACAGTTTGTGTGCATAGAGATGTGTGGACATGATAATAACCAATTGTTAAATTATTTGAGTTGTTGAAGCCACGCCTTCAAGGAAAAATGGCGGTAGATGCGCAGTATCAATTTTCATTTAGTGTGTACACCGGTAAATTCTGTACATGTTTGTATCTACTTGTACGTGGACTTGGGAAAATCGATTTTATTATTTTGTATGTTTTCGGGATTGAGTTTTTCCCTTGAATGTATGAAAAAAAAGAATCTCCCTGCTCTCATGTACGTGAATGAAAATGTATGTGTGTGTGTTTGTGTGTGCAGATTTTCAGTTACAAACACAAGATTCATTCAAGAGGAAAAATAGTGAAATATTGAGGAGAAAATAAAATAATTTTTCACTGTGTGTATTTTCAATGTATTTTCAATGTATGCGAATATAAATTTTTTGAACAAGAAGAAAACCGAGAACCTTTTCAGCCTTTGAACTGAAAATATGCATGTGACATATTGTTTCCATTCATTGTGTATATGAAAATAATAATAATAATACGACTAACAATATCCTTCTTTTTAATAGTAATGTACCGTTACAAACAAGAACATTTTGTCAAGATGATAAGAAAGGAGCGACAGGGATTTTTTTTACACTTAAATCTTTTAACAATAATTATTCTTATTTAATGCTCATGAGCATGAGTGTAAAAGCACTTTGAATCTTTAATATTAATGACATATTTAGCACAATTCAGTTCCATTCAATATGTATTTTTTTTTCATCTTATTTTAATATTTGAAGAACCATCTTTCTGGAGTAATAATAATTGTTTGTAGATCAAAGAGATAAATCAGACGACCTTTTATAATGCTATGCCATGTCATACAAAATTTAAAGTTTTATTTTTAAATAACAAA
>LN483730.1:0-115872 GCA_900002565.1 Culicoides sonorensis
AACAATAATAATAATAACGATTCATATAATATTCATTAAATTCTTCAATCATGTAATGTGTGTGTGTATGTGTGTCTGTGTGTGAAGGAAATACAGATTGAAAGTAAATTTTATTTAATATTAATAAAGTCAAGTCGAGTGACGATGACAGTATATTAACATGTATTTAAAAGTGTAATAATGTAATAATAATGTTAACAAAAGGTATTAAAATTTAAATTGTAATGCAATACGAAGAGACATGAATTCATATCGTTATACTCCCTTTCAATTTTATTAAATTATATTTTCATGTGATGCATTTTATTTTCAAAACATATCAAACTACAGGGATATTCGACGTTTCTTATAAAACTTTATTTTTTTTTTATTAAGGTTATGCTTGTTTTTCACTTTATACTTAATGAAATTTATTACTATTAATAATAATAACATTGTTGTTAGTTGTTGATATGTGAGCCACGCCTCTCTTATTATAGAAACATAAATTCTTGATTAAGATTTTCATATTAATTTTTTTTTCTCTTGTTATTTATAGGCAAGGTTCAGTAGGAACAGAGAATGTCATCATCATCATTTTAAATCAGTGCTGGCATGACAAACCTAATTATTGTTGCTATTATTTAAATAATAATAATATTATTACAGCCTCCATAATTTTTTAATGCTTGACTAGCAATAATTTATTTTTACAAATTATGCTTTGTTTTTATTAAAGATAATTCCTTACACTCGATATCAATACATTATTTTAAATGATAGATACTTTCATCGAGTTTAAAATTATATTTTTGGCACCATTTGCTAGTTTTGCGAATCAGAAAATTGGAAACTTTTAATTTGAATTATGAAAAATATAAAGTGAAAATCCGTGTTTAATGCGTATTGACTTTTTGAACTGAATGCGAGACCTTAAATTCAATACACTTCCTTCTCTTTTTCACAAACTTGATGGAAATTTTGAAATCCGTTTTAACTCAACATGAAGAATGGAAAAATTTGACTAAGAAAATCAGATGGAGACAAAACATTTTGAAGTAGAATTATATTTTAAGAAATACATCTACAAAAAATAAAAATAAAAAAAAGAAAAATTCTTTGAACAAATTTATAAGCACAAGTAAAACATTCTTTAACTTAAAAATAAATTTTATTTTTAATTCGACTCATGAATATTAATTTTAGCTAAGGCCGAGGAAAGTCTTTTATACTTTTCCGGTTATTCCCCACTTAAAATTTGCCCAAATTTTTAAGGGGAGTATATTTTTTAAGTATATTTTTAATAAAAAAATGTTATTTCTTCTCTAAATTTGTAAATTCTACAAAAATGTAAATCATCCAAGTCAGACATGTTAAAAAAAAATTCTCTCCTTCCCCAGAACAGTTTCAGTTGCCGTTTTTGTATTTAATTTTTTTTTTATTTTCTGCTAGATAATACTCTCAACTTATCAAATGCGTACAGGTTTATAGAATTATGTACAATTTCGCTATAAACATTTTAACTAGAAATTTTAGTTTTTTCGATAAACTTTTAAAAAAATCACGAATTCCTTCATATTTCCTTATAAACTTATAAGAAAATAATGAAAAAAACAAATAATCATTATATATAAGAAAAATTTACCAAACAGCGAAATATATTCATTAAATTCATTTATATAATTTATATATTCATTTTTTCCCCTGTAAAATTCTGAGAAAGAAAAACTATCAGAATATTATAGAAAAAACGAAGAATTGTAGGTTATGCAACAATAAAAAATAATCAGTTTATAATTTTTTTGAAAAAAAATTTTTCAAGTAAAAATATACTGCCGAGTGTATATATACTTTCCCCCCCACCAAGATTTTTGAGACAAAATTAACCGGAAAAGTAGAAACGACTTTGCTTGGCCTAAATAGTTAATCATACAAATGCAACCTAAGTGCGTGACAAATTTGTAACTTGTTTAAAATGTTTACTAAATAATATTTCCAATAATAATCATAATAAAGACAATTTAATCATATTTTTTGTTGTTTTCTCACAAAAAACATTACTAACAAAATTGCAACATTAACATGTGGGCTTTTGTTCACAAAAAGAATCTATAAATTTTATTGTGTGGTTTTACTTAATTTTCAAAACATGCTACAAGATACAAAACAAAAGAACATTTTTTTCATTATTATTATTATAAATTTAACAACATTACACAGTTTCAGGCAAAATAACAAGATTATTAAATTTTTGAGATAATAATTTGTATTATTATTCATAACCACGAAATAACTTGAAGGTGTATTTGAGAGAAAAATATTTAACAAATATATTGTGGGTCACACACGTATAAAATTCCACAGTAGTAATCATTGTAAAATGTTTTAATAATAATGAAATAGCTTAATTAACACACACACACACACTTATGAAATGGCATTTGATATTTGGTGGACTTAAATAATGCAATAAAATAATGTCTCAGGGGTTAAAAGGATTAACATTGCATATTTCTCGTGTGTACATATGTTTGTGAATGTCAAATAATGTAAAAATAATGAGTTAGTTAACCATTTTGACATTTAATTGGTTAGACACGCACAATTGACAAGCAATTAGTTATCTTTTCATTGTATTTTATATGTAAAACTGAATATATTAATAATATACTAAATTTTTTTATCATAAATACATTGCATTTTAATGAGAAAACATGAATTATCATCACCATTACGGTATAAAATTTTGTAGAAATCATTTTATGCTGTTTACACTTTAATAATAAAAATTTTATTTAATCTCATTTTAAATTTTATCTCATGATTGTGTAAATGTAATTCACTTCAAAACTAATTTGGTGCACTAAAAGCTTCAAAATAAATATTATTTCCTCTCTCTTGTTTATGTAGCAACGTACAGACTTTCACAGAACCCCGACAAGTTTTTGTCAAATAAAAATTTATTTTAACGTTTCTATTTAGATGCATGTGTGTGTATAAATTTTCAAAACTTTGCAAACTCACATCATGTCGTTATTTTTTACTTATTATTATTATTATTTTCAAACATGTGTGCAGATTCTCTAAAATGATGTGATCCTTGAAAAGTAATAGTTTGAGGATGTAATATGACACACAAAATAAAGTGGAGGAGCATTTTGCTTTTTATTGCTTTTAAAATCGAGTGCATGTGTGTGTGAGTGCTCAAAAGTTTCCATTTTATTATTATATTTTCTGGAAAACTTTTTGCTTTGATGCAATGCGAAAACATGACATATTATGGTAACATGCATGAAATAAATTTTATTATACAAAGGTGTTTTTATTGAAATTAAATATGAAAATTTGTTATATGTTACAATAATTTCTACATTAAAAAGAAGATGAAATGTCATTTTTTTTAATGAAATGTAATGATAAAAGACAACTTTAAATTGCAAGTTTAGAAAGATAAATTAACTGAAATAACGAGTAAATCACTTCAATTTTAATTATATTTACCTATTTTCAGCATATCTCACATTTAAATCAAATTTAATTTATTTTAGTATTTGATGAGATTCTCTTATTATATTTTATTTATCTCTTACACTCCTCTCGTTTCTCTTCATTCTATTAAATATCGTTGTGTAATACTAGAATTTTAGCTCGTGTGCATGACTCAACTTTGGGATGTAAATGCACCAATCAATATTTTTTTATACTGATACATTATATTTGATAATGTTCAAACAAAAGCAAGAAAAGAGTGATTAAATTTTACTTTTAATGAAATTTTTAAATCAAGGGTTGCTCAATCGAAATCTGAACCAGTTAAGTGTGGTGTTTCAAATTTAATGAATAATCATTTAAGGTGTAAGCCAACATCAAATTTCTCAACTCTTCAACAGCTTGATCTTAGCTGTGAAGCTACAATCATGTTTTTCTTGTATTCTGATGATATGAGAATTTTTCAACCTCTTCAAAGATTTTTAAGTATCTTCATTTGATTTTATCATTAATAATTTTCTCATTGATTCAAAAAAAATTAGAAATTCTAATGTCCACCATTTTGGAAAACTTTGAAAAAAACTCTATAGAAAATCAGCCATTTTGAATTTTTTTTTCTCAAAATATACAAATATATATCTTCGATTTACTAAGTTTTGAACAATAAGAACACTTAATTTTAACGATTCCACAAAGTGAGCTCTCTCAAATTCTTTACACAACCCTTTGAATATAAATTTACATTACTTTTTATTCAATTCAGTTACCAAATCAATATCATCTAGTTAAATTCTTGCTGACGATGATTGATTTATTTTAATTTCATCAATTTAATGAAAAACATGTTCAAATTTTTCTGATGATTCAAGTGTTTACACACACACATTCTCTTTAATCGTGCTCTTGTTTTTATCTGACATGGAATTTCATTAAAATTAATTCATCCAATACAATTACATACAATTATGGTTTAAAATAAGAAAAAATTATTCATATTTTATATGAAATAAAAATAAGTCAAGTCATTTAAGTTAATTATCAAATATAATTTTATATAATAGGTGTGTAAACATGAATGAACTCCTGATTTTTGTGTTTTTATTAATTCAATTTTGTATCTGCCTCCTCTTTAACTTTTTATTTTCTTTTTCTTAAAAGGAAGCAACTAATATTAGATCAATTATCTGATTGATTGGATTTTGTTTCATTATTAAATTTGAGTTATTATTTCTAACAAGAACAAATTTAAAATTTTATTCAAGCCACTTATTAGAGTTACATTATTTGTTTGTTTATTGCAACAAATTATACTTTTCAAGGACAAATTCATTTAAAATGCAGCGATTTTATGCTTGTTCAATTTTGTTTTATTAAAATATAATATGAAATTAAATTGAAATATTAAATATGTTTAGAAATGTCAAAGTTTTTCACGATTTTTCAATGTTTTGTTTCAATTTTTTCTGTATTTATTTTGCACTTGCTTGCAGTTTTTGTGATTCATGTAAAAAGAAAAAAAATAACGCATATAAAATATTGAATGTAATAAGAAATAAAATTAATATATAAAAATAATAAAATGTACAATTTTCAATATTCAATCAGGGAGAAAAACAATCGATATGATCATGAAAATAGTTTTTTTTATTTTAATTTTAAAATAATTTGAATTGGAGTTTGATGTCATCTCATGAAGGTGCTTAATTAACAGATTTGTCATTATCTAAAATTCGTTTGTGTGGATTTTTTTAAGTTATAGCTCTTCAACACCTTTTGAGCTGTTAAGACATCTTTAATTTTTACCACTGTGTCCCTTTAATATAAAAGTAAAGTGATATCAGTATTTTTCTTTAAATTTCAAATAAACAATTTTATGCAACATTTTAAGAGAGAATAATATTTTTCTTGTTAGTTTTTAACTAAAAAAAATAAAATCTTTTCAATATTTAAATAATAACAATAAAAATCATACATTAATAATAATAAAAAAGCGAACATTGAAAATGAAATATTGTTATTTGTCTATTGTGTGCACTCATACATGGTATTATTTGCAATATTAATATTATCTCTATTATTATTTTAACATAATACTTATAAATATGCAAGATATTAAGAAGCTGTAACATTATGTTATTTTTTTTTGTTGTTATAATGTAATAAGAATTAATCTGGACATGCAATCTAAGTTTTAGCGGCATTTATGTAATTTTTTTAACTGATTTTTTCATAAGTGAATATGTGGATTGTGTTTTATCTTGTGAAGATTTTTTTTGTTATCAGAGTTTTAATTAATCTTTTTTATATTGTTGCATTCAAATTAAACATAAATAAGAGAGTGAGTGAGTGTAATTTAGTGACCAAGTTTTATAATCCTCTAAAATGTTATTACAAGTAAAACGAGATAATAAAAAACCCCATTCAACGTTAAATTTACTGCAAATAAGGTCATAATTTTCAAATTCAATTTCAAATAAATTTTAGTTTATTACCAATAGATATTCAATAATGGCTTATTGCCGAGCATGAATATTTTTAAGAGGCGCAAGTAGACACAAAATCACTATAAATACAAAAATTTTGGATGATAATAAAAGGAAACTTTGTTTAATGGCTCATAAAATGCAATGAAAGCCAAACTGCATATTTATGTAAATAAATTTAAAATGCATACAAACTTCAATAGTTTGGTTATATTTTTATTAGATTTTACTACTTATTTTAATATTAAAAATAAATTAAATCAAATGTATAGAGTGATTGAAATGAAATGAAGTATTTTATGAAAGATTTGGAATTGTGTCTTTAACTTAGCACTTGGCTTGAATAAAATTCAATTTTATAATTATTTCACTAATATTCAACACAGTTTAAACTTAAATCCAAGATAAAAATCGACAATTATTTTCTAAGTATGGTCTTCTTGTTACTTGAACTTCATTTTTATATTTCATTACAATTACCCACAATTTATTGTGCCAAATTTGGCATAAAACACACTTTCTTCGCATTTTGCATTATTAATAAAAAAAATCAGAAATGCTAATCCAGTACAGTTTAGAAAAGTTCATTTTGATAGGGCCCATTTCATTGAATAATATTAAGTTTAACTTTTGACTATATGTTAATATTTTAATAGGAAAATTAAAAAAATCCGCCATTTTTATTAAACTTTCTTGAAAAATCTGTTGTTCTGATTTTTTGTGAAAAATTCCATCATTTTGAAATTTCTGGGCTCAATATCAAAGTTAATGCGTTAAGGTTCATTTTAATAATCTTCTCCATACAACAAAACCAATCAGCAATTTTTAAAAATTTTAAACGGTTTCTAAAAGCACTAAGCACTGAAGCCCAATCTCAAAACTCATGATTTTAAATTCATCCTTATGACCTCCTCTATCTAACCAAAACACCTGACCTCGCTTCGATGGACCATTCCGCAGTTATGGATGGAACACACTTACGGAGTAACAGAGTTTCGACGGACAAACTGTCTATAATAGTGCTTTTTTTCTTATGAAATGCACTAAAAATACCTAATAATAGAAGTTAGATAAAAGAAGAAAATAAAAGTAGTTAGTACACTTTATATACTTA
Organism: Culicoides sonorensis; assembly: GCA_900002565.1. Lineage (NCBI taxonomy): Eukaryota > Metazoa > Arthropoda > Insecta > Diptera > Ceratopogonidae > Culicoides > Culicoides sonorensis. The sequence goes on from LN483730.1 coordinate 7,066, forward strand.
TTTTCCATTTTTTTTCTTATGGTTAAACAAATGAGACTTAGCATGAGAAATAATTTTGTTTTTATGGGAAAAAGTTAAATTAAATTGAGAGTATTTTTTTCTCCATTATGACCAAAAATTTTTATGAATAGCAATTACTTTGTTTTTAAATTTCACTTTAAAATAAACATTTTATGCAAATTTCAAATATGTAGGTCACAATTCAAACAATATTAAACCTTGACTTATTTTAGCTTAGAATTCAACTTAATTTTTTTTTCAGATTCCCATCATGTGAGTGTTGAAATATCAAGTTAAATTCCTATCAATGTATAAATTAAATAAATTCGTAAAAAAATACTGAAAAGAGGATTAATTGGTGTTAAATATTTTAAGCCTATTTAAAATTTTTTTTATTATGAATATTGATCGAAGGTATTAAACGGCGCTATTTGTTCAGCACTGCTTTAGTTGTCGGTCAACTTTTTTTTGAAAGTATTACTGTGGCTTATGTCCACTGAAGTAATAAATCTTAAAAAAGTATTTAAAATGTTTATGGACCTGTTCTCAAATCATGAGTTTGTTTAATGGCCTTAAAACGATTTAATATTGACTTTTAATTTTTGTGATTTTTAATATATGAAGTGAATATTTAGCATATTAAGTTCAAATAAAAAAAAATAAGTTATCAAAATTTTAATGTTGGATATCAATTAGATCTTGTTAAAAAGACATTTTTATTTGACATATTGATATTAATGTTGTTAATCCCTTTAAATTGTTCTTTTATCTTGTATTATTTTGTTGTGAACCGAAAAATTCGTTGAAAACTATGATAAATAACACCGAAAAATAATCGATCAAATGATGTGTAGAAATACATTTAATAAAACATTTATTCTTGACATTGGTTTTAAAAATTTAATCCGTAACATTTAAAATGTTATCTCAAGTTGTTTTAGGTGAATGTTAAATGAGCTGAAGTGTTAAAGTATTAAATAAAATTATAACGCTTTTTAAAATCTGTAATTTAATCATCACGATTATGGAATTTGCTTAACACTCAAAAGTGAGGATTAAGTGAAGATAAAGCTAGATGAGGCACTGAATGATTCAGATTCGGCTCACTGTGAATGATTCTTGTAAACAATTAGAAGTGGATAGCCATGATAACAAGCCTCATTAACACTTATACGAAGAAAAATATGAAAATTGTTTGACCTTCAAACATTTTGATACTCATTTTTAGAGGGTTAGTCAAGCTTGCTGCAGAATCAATAAGATTACAATACCTCTGCATCCGAAAAATTTACTGATCGGTAAATCTGTCTTGAAAGCAGTTAAAATGCTCAAAAATCTGTTTTTTTGCATATTTTTATACAAATATTTTCCTCTCTATCGTTGCAATGCTGCGTGGGTTGAAAATTCACTAATATTGTTGTTATTTTTTTTTAACTGTGGTGTAGATCGAAAAATGTTTTAAAATATTACTAAACGATTTTTTTCATTACAAATTTTCTTGCTTGCAAATGCTTAGAAACTTGTTCTACATATATGCTTAAATAACTTTAATAAATTGAGTCATTTTTGTTGTTAATTTTAATGTTTTAGCACATACATATTGAATGTAACATGATTTCGTTATGCTTTGTTATAATAATAATAATAATAAAATAAATACGACAAACAATTAATTGCACCTGCAATACAATATCATTATACTTATTTATGTTCAAATTGGTCGGCACTAACATCAATTGTAGTGAATAAATTATTTAAGTTTACCGAAAAAGTGTCTAGCCGTAATTATTGTTTTAGCAAATTATTATTATTATCATTTATATTATAATAGGTGGTTTGAATTGTGTGTGGTCGTGTCACTGATTATGTTTGATTGAGAGGTCAAAATGTTAATGAATTTTAATTTTGATCCTGTATTTGAATAATTGATTTGGAATGGCTTGAAATTGATCATAATGCCCACAGTAGTCAATGATTCACTGATTTCACCATCTGATTGGAATCATAAACTAAGGCTCATCAAACCCATTCTCAATGCATATGCTACGCCCTTTTCCTGGCAAACATTCTTTAATAACAATAAAAGTGAAAACACATTTAAAAAAAACATGAAAACTTTAAGTGAAAACACATTTAAAAAAAAAAACATGAAAACATTTAAGCGTTCCCTTTCATTGTAAAAAAATGTCCAATTAAAATTTTGTCTGATTTTAACATTATGTTTGTCACACATACAATAAAAAAATATGTGATTCATTGCATTTAAACGCCATTTTATCTATTAGAGTTGTCATTTCATTAGGAAAATATCACAGAAAAACTAGTGACCAACGATAAGGGTGCTTATAATGATCAATTTTATGGCCAATGTTCAAATGTTCATGTCAATACCAATCGTTTAAGGTGGTTCACCATTTTCAATGAACATGAAAATACAAAAAAATATTATTAGATATATTGGCAAGGGAAAGTGTTAATGAAAATTGATATGTGTATTGGCCAGACAATTCAACTACAAGCGAAAGTGGTATCAATTTTTTTTTTTTTTTCAGATGAGAATCCTCTCGGGTGTCTCGATTAAATTGGATTCTTTTAACTTTATTGAAGGGATACAAGAACAGCGATGTTGAAATTAAATTGGAATTGAATTCTGACAGTTACACCTGAACAATGGAAAAAAACTAGAACATGAAAACTCATTCTATCATCATAACACAAAACAAAATGCCTCCCAGATATACAAGGACAAGCCATTTATATTTACAAAAAAAATGTTCATGCACATTATAAAATTTATATTTACAAAAAAACAAAAGTTGGATTCTTGTTACTTTAAGTCAGCATATAAATAAATTATCATTATCATCACATCTGGGCTTGGATAGTGAAACATTTAATTAAATTAATCCACATTGCATTGGAGATGAATCGAGATGAATCTCACTAAAGATAATAATCAAGTGAATACAACAATAAATGTTGGTATTCATTTGATTTTTAAATCCATAAAATCTATGAATCAGCAATAAAGTTATATTTTTTGCATACAATTTAAATGTAAAATAACATCAATAACAGCAAAAAGTGTGAAAAATTGCAACATAACATAAAAAAATCAACTAAAAAGGAAATGATGACGATGTCATTCTTATCAAATTAATTGTGAGCAACTATTGCATTTGGATTTATCTGTGTAGGCATCATCATCTCTCACGACGATGATCATCATCTCATATAATATATAGAATAAATAATAAATATAGAAGAAAAAAAATACTAGATATTGACATGTAAATGTGTCAGCAGGTATGCAAAACAGCATGCTTTAATTACAAACATTGTATTTTTGCTATATTTTATGTGAAAAAAAGAAGTATTTTATACATATACAATTTCATGGTGACCAGAAATGTTGCAAAGGATTGAGTGTGAACAAAAAATGGACTAGAAAAATAATAATAATAACGAAAGACGATGTGTAGCAAATTTATATAAAAAGTTCACAATTCCAATATTAATGTTAGTGATAATTTTTCTGATGCACATTTATTGGCCACCCAAGATGTGTGTGATACGATGGTCTACATGGCAGATTAAATTACATTTGAATTAATAAAATAATGCAATATAAGGTATCTCCGGTAGCATTCCACTTGAGTTTAGTCATCATATCAATATTGTTCTGTTATTAATCAAAATTCATTTGAAATTTCTTATCATGCAAGTGTTCTTTTTTGTTTTGTTTATATTGTACAGTAGAGAAGATAAGGCGTGAAATTTTTGAACACTTGTGACTAAATTGTAAAAATTACGGTTGACCTTTCACATCATGACAATAGGGTGACTGAAGTTGTTTTAATGAATCATGTCGAGTCATCAGATGAATTTGATCGAAAAACTGGAGATGAATAACGGCCTTAGAACACCAATCGAAGTATCTCTTTTTGCAGAATAAATCACCAAGTACTATGGAGGCATCGAGAATCGAAATGCCAACCTTAAATTTGATAGACCTTTAATGTAAACCGTTTTTTTTTATTAAATTTTTAAATCTTACCATTTTTTTTTATAGCCATTAATTTTGCTCCTGATATTCTATGTTAATCGTCTTCAATTACAGTTTTAAGATGTGACCATCACTAATATTAGTCAGCCTATCAAACCTAAAATGAAATAATTGATATAGTATTTCATGAATTTTTCAACGGAAACAACTCAATCGTTTTAAAAAATCATCTCACAACATTAGTAGGACGGTATCTTTCATTCTAAGCAGACGAAAATAATTTAAAGTTAAGATGAAGCTCTATTACTCAATTTTAATCACATTTTCTCTCATTTTTGTCACATTTGCGGATGTGGTTAATTTTAGTGAATGTAGTGATGAAGGTAATTAAATTCGTTGAATTTTTACCTTAATTGATTGATTTTAAATGAAAAATTCATACCAAATTAAATATTAGACAGTAAACAATGTTCAGTCAATGAACTTCGGATAACTCCTTGCACTAACACCGAGCGATGTGTTTTCAAGCGAGGCGAATCTGTTGACGTTACGTTTGATTTTACACCTGAATTCCAATTCGAGTCTGCAAAAAATAAGGTATTTGCCAAAATCAATGGTGAATGGGTTGACTGGATTGGTGGTCTTGAGGAAGATGCTTGTGGTGCTGTTGAATGTCCTGTCACAAGCAACTCTAAATCAACTTATTCCAAAGCAATTAAATTGGCTAAAACTACTCAAGCTGTAAGTTTCAATAAGGAGCAAATTATGACATTTAATTGAATTTTAATTAATTTCAGGGTAAATTTGATGTTAAATGGAAATTGTACAACGCCGATGATACTCAATCCTGCTGTTTTGAATTGAAAGTTCAAGTCAAGAAATAAATATTAGTGTTTTTCACGCTATAATGCAGAAAAAAACACTCAAATAATATCATGCTTATTTAACTCACTCTCTTTATAAACGTATAAAAATAAAAAAAATCATTTAAAATATGTAAGATCTGAATGAAAACAAATTATAAAAGAATTACTTTGATGCGAAAGGTAAACAAGAAAATTTGTGAAAAAATAAACATTTTGATTTATTTTTTTCCCGTAAATATACCACCAATTTTAACAACCATCAAAACATGCATGTTGATGCTATGTTGATGTTCATCAATTTGAATTGTAAATTTGCACTTTTAAAGGCAAAAATAATTCTAATGTACAAACAAGGGTATGCTCATTTTTTTAAGCGAATATGAAAATGATGTGAAACAGAACACGTGTTTTACTGAAAATTTATATCATATCGTTTAGTGAAATTTGAGGGAATTTTAATAAAATTGTTAATTTTGTTGAATGGTAATTAGTTACGCAGAAAATAATTTGTTTGTAGACCTTTTTGCATAAATTTTATGGGCAAAGGCTTGGAGTTTTTTCATCAGTTGCTGGCCCTAAATCCTATAAAGACCTAAAGGAGGCAAAAATCAGTTTAAAAGTCAAACAGGCTAATTTTCAGCTGCTTGTCAAAAAGCTGAACTAATCAGACGAATCTAATTTAACAAGGTTTTTATTCGCTTTATGGATCGTAATCGACACATTTTTTCTACAATTAGTCACAGGAACTTAAATTTTAACACAAACATAATAAATTTGTACTGCAAGAAGGAAAGCTCAAAATAGCTATTAATGAGGTGGTTTTATTTTGGTCACCAGTACTCCATTTTACATAAAATTTATTTAATTCTGTCTAAATGAATAATTATTCTTAGCTTTTATATTCCATTATAATTATTAATAGTAGTAATAATAATATTTATAAAAGCCAAAATCCTGATAATTACAAATTTTCCCAAATGTAAATGAAATGAATTGTAAAGCTTTAAAATATACATTGTTTCGAGTTGAACTTTCGCCACTTCTATAAATGGTCCATTATTAATATAAATAATTCATTCAGTTTTGTGTTATAATTTATTGAGTAACACAATTACACACAATATATATTGCAAAAACCACACTCATATTCTCAAAATGGTTCTGTTGCAGTACTTAATCATGAATGCTTTCAACATATTTCTTCATTTTGTAATTAATATTCCAAAATAAATGACTACTTTATGAGACGCTGTAAATCAATAAATTATTATTATTATAAAATTGATTCTATTTGTATTCATACTGATATGTGTGATATAATGATGAGAGTACACACTCATAATTTCTTGTTTTATTTGTTTATTTCAACGATAGTGAACAACCCAAAATTTTAGTCAAATTGAATATTATGATGATGGTGAGTTGAGTGGAAAATAAACAAAAGGAAATGTATTTTATTTTATCTATCCTAAATTTTGTGCTTCAACTGATATGTGTTGTTACTTACGAGAGAGTTCAATGGACATGCTAAAAGCTGTCGTTTAAATACGAGCCTTATTGAAATTTAAGTCCATTTACTGTTTACATGACTTCACCAAATATGATCGGATTGTTCTAGTAAATAACTATTAAATGATGCAGGAGCCACAACAAGATTTAGATATACATGAATAAATTTAATCACTTAAAATGAAAAGCAAAATATCTTAAAAGCAACTTTCAAAGAATGCATCCCTTTACACAGAATTTATTATGAATTTCCCAGTTTTTCTATCATGGTTTTCGTTAAAAGCAAAATAATACTTTTTAAGAATATTTATCAACAGTAAATTATTGCTTACTTTACATAGTACATACAGATCATAATAATTAAAATACCCTCCTCACTTCTGTTTGCTCTGTGGTTTCAATAATATCCTGTAATGTGGTTTTGATATAGGAAATTATTAATAATTATAAAAGCCGCATCGAATGTTTTATTCAAATATGCCTCGAGTATAAATATTTATTTTTTGTTTTCGAACAAATGGAAAGTTTTGATCTCCATTAATGTAAGTATTTAATATACAGGCCACAACAATATTTTAACTGTAAATAAGTAATAATATAAGATAAATATTGTTAATATTTCCATGAAAAAAATGGAAAAGGGAAATTTATGTCGGACAAAGTCTTATAAATTAATTATTTTTTCTTTACATGAATTTTACTATCTCATATAACCTGATGCTTCATTCCGAATCTGTACAGGGTCTGTCTCGTTCAATTTTTCAACAGGATGGTTTTGGTTATACAGGAATAAAACCTGACGATCTGACATAATTAAGACTAAGACAAAAATATTTTTTTCAAATGAAAAACTGTAGTAAATTTTACATAATCAACAGAATGACAAATTTCAAAGTGAAGCTGAATCTTAGAACTAATTTTATGTAATTTTACATTTTTAATTATTCATGTAATTAAATTAAACATGCAATTTTTTTATCAAACGAAAAATCGAGTTTAGATTTAAATATGTGCTCATACCTAGTAAATAAAAATTGTGTAACAAAATTACATAATTCAAATCTATTCTGATTTTTATCTATGATATTGATAAATTAATGAAGGTTCTAGTATAAAAATAATTGCTTCTGTGTAGAAATTTTAGTTTTCACCATCAACTCAAGGTGTTCACATTTTAACAACTGAAAGATTTATTAATAGAAATTAAAAAAATGGATATCATTACCATCAAATTGTGTTTAATACTTACCTGCTTATTATACTTTTGTGAATCGAAGCCCCAAATGATGGTTCAAAATCGAATTTGTTCGTGTCCTCGAGTTTATGAGCCAGTTTGCGCTTCTGATGGGCGAACGTATCCCAATCCTTGTCAATTTAGATGTGTTGCTGAGACAGCGTATGGTCGACGAACTACTTTACGAATTTTAAGAGAAGGGCGTTGCACTTCAATTTCGAATGGATATAATACGGGAGGTTATGGCATAAGTGAAGGACAAATGATGACAAATTCAATGTATTAAAAATAATTGTAGCTTTAAATGTAACTTTAGTTTAAGCAATAAAAAAAATAATTGACAATGGAAAATAGTATTGTAGCGTGTTAATGTGAAATTAAATTTTTCTTATCTAAATCTACATACATGTAGAATTGTCTGTCACCATGCCGCGAAGAACTGAATCGTCGTTATTATTAGATAACTATTTCACTCACTAAACGTAAAGTTACAGTTCTTGATCAACTTTGATTTCTGCTATAAGGTGAGGGATTGTTCGAGTTTCAAACTGACTGTGTGAGATTACTATCAAAATAATCATCATAGAGATAAAAAATTGTCCAGAAACAATGACACAATTTTTCATTATATTTCATTTGAATTCAACTGCTACTCAGCAGTCAATAAAACCATTCGTGGGTATCAAGTCATAGTTAAAAAAATTAAACTAAAAATGGAAAATTCCTCAATCAAATTGATGCTTTTTATAACAGTCATCGCATCCATCAAAGGAAAACCACAAAATAACAACCATTTGTGTACTTGTCCACAAACTTACAAACCCGTTTGCGGATCAAATGGACGGACATATCCAAATACCTGTCTTTTTAGATGTCAAGCTGAGACTCCTTATGGTCGTCGAACCACCTTACGTATTTTAAGAGATGGAAATTGTAACTGGTAAGAGTCCATGACCACTATGAAGGACGTGTCTTAACAATAAATTGCTTCTGTAAGAAGAACAACAGATGTTTAAATTTAAATTAAATCAAAATATTTCATTTATCAAACAAAAAGGTGCAATAAATTAAAATTAAATTTCTTATGATAGTGAAGTGAATAATAATTCATAACTTTTTTTATATAAATTCATAACAACAATTATTAATCAACAAACTACTAAAGTAAACTATTGAAAAAATTTATCGTGTAAGCCATATAGAAACAATAAGCGAAACATGATACTTTCATTGAGCAACCATTGAGATATGAAAATATCATACAACAAACTACTTGACAGTAAGCAAACTACATTTTTCTATTCTTTTGTGTCAAATAATTTGTGTGATATGACTTTTATTTTTGCTTGTTTATTTATGTTTCTTTCTTAACTCAATTGTTATGCTAATCATATTATTATTATTAAAAATATTTACAAGCGTGAATTTTTCTGGCCGACTATCTTCTTATAAAGTTTTAAATATCTTCCTGTTCAAGTATTCAGTGCTAAGTATGATTTTATTGTGTCTTATTTTTTTTTTAATGGAATATTTTGTATTGTAAACAAATATATAAAATTACCACCTAGATTGAAAAAGGTATCATATTACTAATAGCAATATTTTAGATTCCTCTTGACTTTCATTCAATGGTGAAGGTAACGGATATTTATCATAAAAGTGTCATATTTGAAAAAAATCGACCGAGAAAGTGTGGGTGAGCCTTCAAATTGATAAATCTGTAATTTTCTATTACATATTGGAGTATTTGCTATGAGAGAGTAGTAATGAGATTTTTTTGTTATAAAGTTCAAATGAAATTTTATGTGACCTTAACTTTTCATAAAATTTTCAATTTACATAACAATTTGTTGTTGATATTGTTAAAATTTTATACAAATTTGATCTCATTACACATCTTATCTTAGTTTTTTTTTAGTATTCCTTGTTTATTTTTCATTAATTTTGATAAACATTTTAACCAAACAAAAATATTTTTATTTATGCAAAATAACATATTTAACAACATACAATATTAAATGTTGAATATAAAATGTCATTTCATAGTTTTGTTATACAATTGGATGAAAAATTTATGAATAAAAATGGTACATATTGCTCATAATGAAAATCATATTGCAAACTTTTCAAAAATAAGATGACTTGAAAAAAAATAAAGCTTTCTTTTCATTTAACTTCGAAAATATTTTAAGGTATAATTGAATTTTTTATTTCATAGTCACTTTTTTATTTTACTATCATATGAACATTTTATTATAACTTGTTTATATTCTATTTTCTGTATTGTTTGCAAAACAGAAATTTCCATATTTGAATATTTTACAAATAAAAGCATCACTATGATAATAGTATAATAACAAATAAAAGATGCAGAAACTATTCTAATATTGCACATTTTCAAAATTTTATTCATAAATGTTTCATTAATGGCAATACCAGCATCAATAACACTTCATATAAGTTTATAAGGCATGAGATTACTTTTGTTATATTCTTATTATCTCTGCAATATTACAAATTTTAAATACATGGTCCGCTAGTAGTAAAAAAAAATTAATATAATTTCCCATTACACACAAATTATCAAGTTTAATTTTAATTCAAGTTTCAGGAGCTAGTGTAAATCGTTTATCATGTGTATTAATGTCATAAATTTAATAAACAATTTTTCTCATAGTTTTTTTACTAAACATAATATTTTTTTTCCAAAGATAAAACGGTAATTTAGAACATTTCAGTAAAACACACACATGTGAAATATCATGAGATGATTAGAGGAATAAACAGTAACAAAGAGTAACACGATTTGACCGTTAAAATAAAGGTTAACATATTTAATAAATATTAATAGAATTTTTTTTCCTTTAAAATTATTATTATTTTTTGTAATGAAAACATATTACGATAATTTATAATTCAATAATGAAATTTCATGTTAAATGATATAATCGTTATTTTTTTTTATTTTATCTTAAATTATCTTTATAGAAACCTAGAATTGAATGACTTTTTAACATTTTGTTATAATATTTATAAAATTTTAATTAGAAATTAAAAGTTTATCATTTTTAAAATGAAATTGTAATTGCGTGAGTGAAACTCATCGAATAACGTGTAAATTGATAATTTTCTCTTCTAGCACAAAGAGTTTTTAAGAAGAATCAAATTTTGCGAAAAAAATTTTAAGAATTCTTTTTGTTCGTCAATATTATCTTTTTTTTTTATTATTACTAATATTTAACATTATAACAGTTAATGAGACGCTTTATATATATAAAAAGAAGAAGTGGTAAAGGTAAAAATCGTGAAATCCATTTTTTTTTAACTTCTCTTATCTCAATTCTACGTAAAATCACATTTAGTTTGTGGAACTTCTTTAAATAATAACAATAATAAGAATAATCACCACTCATAATAATTCATATTTACAGCAAATAATAATGAAATACTCACAAATAAATTTTTGTATTTTTTTTTTATTTGAGAGTAAAAAAGAATAATTCAAAATCTAGATTTGACATGCTCATTAATATAATAACTATACTAAGGAACAGTGGAAAAAATAACTACTAGGTAAGCACAAAAATTATTATAAAAATGATATAGAATCAATTAGAGGTTATGATTTGTAAAAGATTTTTGTAGATTGTAAAAACGAACAAATAATAGCGTGATCGTCCGTTATAATTTTTATTTCTTCTCTTAATTTTTTTAATGAATGGTTACTGAATAGTTGTTAAAAGAAGGTTTGAACTCTTTAACACTCTTTTTCTGTAAAAGAAAAAAAATCGATCGATTGATTAAATTATACAGTAGTATTTTCTTTAATTTAATTTAAATTGAAAGACTGTGATCGAAAGAAAGGTAAAATGATTATCAAGGTGGGATATTTCACTAAGATATGAAATATTATGGGAAATTATTTTATTTCAGTTTTTTATTTGGAACCGTATTGAATTTATAATTAAATAAAAATCTTGACTTACAAATAAAATATTACAATTGAAACTTTCTATTAAGCTCACTTTTTAAATTGAAACGAAGGAATTTTTACAAGTGGGCCAAAAACTTAATTAAAAAAAAACTTTTTAAATTTGCTCATGAAATTTACTGTCAAAGCTTCAACTCTGTTTCAGAAAAACGGGGCTTAACCTGTAAAAGAGTCTAATTATAAAACCTTATTTGTAAGGTCCTTTCTAAACTGAGGTAGTCATAAAATAATGATGAAGTATCACATTCCTTCTCATAGGTGCTGATTTCGATTCTAGTAACTGTAAAAAGACGAACACTTTAAACTTAGGTTAGGTAATCTAATATCATGTTTTCTATTACAAGAGAAGTGAGGAAAAAATGTATTTTTCACAAAAATCACTTTTATGAAGAAGTTATTTTATACAGCTATTTTTCTTATAAATTATAAAAATATATCAAATAAGATTTCATCTATAATAATAATATGCCATCTATGCAAATTGAGTATAGTAATGTCGTTGCGTGAGTTCATTAGACAGGTACATGAAAAAAAAGGTTTCTTATATCTGTTCTGAGCATTTTCCATTTAAATTGTGATCCATTCTAGTAAGTTATAAATATTAACCTTTCCTTGCTAACAATATTCATGGATACAAATTTCGTTACTATCATCAACATCATCATCATCATTTTGATATACAGCTAGGTATTTACCAGTGAAGTATCACATCTTAAAAGTGTGTAGTGAGAGTTCATTTAAAATCTGAATAATGTATGAATAATCCTTAGTCGTAATATATTTTCTCACATATAAACATTTTTCTTATTTTCTTGATGGTACTACTACGTTTCCTGTAACTTGAATCCTTTTTTTCCCTTTTCCTATAAAAGGATCAAAATATCACAACTTTGTAATAAAAGTAGAAGATGAATAATAATTTAATAATGCGTATATTGTTTATTTTATTAGGTTCAAGTCAAGAAAAAATTGATGTGAAAAGGAAAGACGAGTATCATTTTATAAAGATGTTAATATCAAATCATGTAAATTGCGATGTAAAACTATACGAGTTGAAGTTAATTTTTAAAAGAATATTCGAACCTACTTACGCAGCTTAACCGGTTCAAAAACCTTGTCTAATCTTCGTATGGTCACGAATTGAATTTTGGAAGTCTATTTTCTTTTTTTCATTTGTAGCACCATTAGATCTGTTTGACGCCATGGTTCCAAGTCGGCTTAGGTCAGCCCACGCCACGATGATTACCTGGATGGTTTTTGGGAAATATCGCTGAGGTATTGCCTTGTTCCATTCGTGCTAAATGACTTCACCATCTAAGTCTGTCTACAATCCTTACATTACTTTAATATTTTTTTAAACTTATTTAAAATAAACCTAAAAATAAAAAAAAAACAGGTAACGGACATCAAGGAAATACATATAAACAAAACCCTGTCATTACACAACATTCCAATTAAAAATAGATTATGAGGCCTAAGGGGACATAATTGTCTATTATTTTGATCAAATTTTCAAAGGTGTTTATTACATTTCAAATAAAATGAAATAATCATACTTTAAACATGTAACTCCCACAAGTAATCTACAAAAAAAACTGGACTGAAAACAATAAAGATTGCTTGGAGCAAATTATTCATGTTACATTTTATCCTCATGGTATACAAAAAAAAATTAATTGACATGAAGTAACCTTAACACACAAAAAATTGTCCATGTTAATCACTTTTTGAATGTGTGAGCATTGAAATTATTCAGGAAATTACCCTTCTAGTTATAATTCTTTATTTAAAAATAAAATAATAACTATCATAATTTTACATGTTTTGTTGAGTTTTTACATTTAATATTTATTTACACAATTAAATGCGCGCACGGCCAGACAAAAAATTGTGTAAGTTCATGATCAGATCATTAACGATGTCATGTAAAATTCGTGTGAATCTATTTTTTTTTTATTTTTAATAATTTTCATGTATGTTAATAAAAATATGATTTCAATACGAAAAATTAAACTTTATATTGGACAAAAAATAAAAAAAAATTAAGTTATTATGTATAATTATGTCTGGAAAGTATATGAGAGATTTTATAATTTGATTGTAATACTGTTTATTTTTTTGGTGTATTCGACTGTGAATCAAATGTGGAGATTGAAGTTGAATCAAAATAATGATAATTTAACTTGGAAACTGTGTTTTTATTGTTTGAAAGGAAATCGTTTAAAATTGTATCTCTAGGGGAATAAAAATTGTTTGTTGGTTTTACTAATGTACTTTTTGTTTTTGATGTTTCTTTGAGAATGATTTGAGTGCATGTTTTTTTTTATTAATAACTACTTTTTCTAATTTCTACCACTATCGAGAAAAACCTCATGATTCTGATTACTTTAAGTATCAAAGATTAACAATATTTATTCGCTTCTGAGACAGAAAATATTTGGTTTTGTATTACTATTGTGCTTACTATTTTGTGTGTATAGAGGATGTGTAGACCTAAATAGTGATTTGCCGTTTCGCCACTTTAATATGAAGCTAAAATAAAAAAAAAAGTTTTTTTCTGAATCAGACGGATATTTTCTTTCATAATTCGAAGTATTTTGGGCTAAAATCTTTACCCGCTTTTTTTTATCATAAGAGGTGTTTATCAACCATTTCTATCGTGAACTTTTTTGGGGTCAAAGGATCAAAAATTCATGTATGCTTAAATTTATTCATAAAGCCTGTAAATTATTAAGAAAATAATTTTATCAGCCTACTTACTTCAAACAGATAATTTTCAAAACATTGGAAAGCACAATAAAAACAAATTTACACAGATTTCCTTGAATTTAACTATGATTTGGAAGTACTATCGATTTCCCACTTATTACGGTCTTTCTAGATTCCTACTTACATTTCAAGTGACGAATTCAAAAATTATTATAATTAGTAATGATTATAAGAGCAATTTAAACAATTAAAACACTTGTGCTGAATAATTATAAAATACTAAAACGTTCCTCATATTTTTAAATCAGTAACATTAAAAATGTACTTACTTGCGGTTTTATTCCTCATTTTTTATTCAAATTTTCCTTTGAACTTGTGTGATAGAGCCCAATTCGTTAACATATGGTATGAAAATGTTGAAGATTCTTGGATCAACATTAATGCAAGTTTATCACAAACAAAATCTCTAAATATGGATATTAATATAATGAGACCATTTCCAAATGCTCATGTAAGTACAAATCAAAAAAAAAATTACTTTAACTCACCTTGAAAATTTCAGGTGTACTTTGCTGCATCAACTGGAAAAAATTACAAAAATACAGTTTTCAATAAAAGTATCGATTTAGTTAAAGCAACAACTTTTATCGGTGCCTCGCCATTTTCACTTGGAATAATTCGAATGATTACGAGTTGTTCAAATATTACAACAAAATTTCCAGTTCCAAAAGGCTCATATTACATTCGTGATTTGAATATAAAGAAAATTTCATTACCCACCGGAGTTACAATGGCAATTTCACCTAATAAATATGTGAGACTTGATTTCCTTATTTCAATCAATTTACCGAAAACAGGAATAATTACGATAGTTAAGTTTTATGCTAATATCACTATTGTGAAGAAATGAAGTGATACCATTTGAAATTTCAACACAATTATTGTTAAATTTTTTTTTTTTATTTTAAATGAAGTTATTTGAAAATTCGTTTAAAAAAATAATTGCTAGTAATTGTGGCAGATGTATCATTTTAAATATTGATAAGTTTAAATAAAGTAAATTGGCATTAGCGTCAAAAATTTTAACAATCATTATTTTTCGCAGTTATTTTGGTAATTAAATAAGAAACACAAAAGTCGTAAAATTTTATGGATTTATTTTGTATTTCACTGATTATTTATCACCAAACATTAAAGGATGTTAAAAAAGAAAAGAAAATTGAAACGTAACATTTAAAGATATTAGTGTGTAATTGAAGAGTAATCCTTAAGGTATGCAATGAACTCTAATTTAAATTTGGGAAACATAAAGAAAATCTGTACAATTTTCTTTTCTATTAAGGCAGATTTTTTCATATTCCTAGGAATTGGAATTTTTCAATTCAAAAGAAAGCTTGTTATCAATGCATAAAAATATGAATAAATCCAGAAAGTATGCGATGATTTCTTAAAAAAAACTCGAAAATTAACAAAACAATCGTATTTTACTCATTTATTGATTTTTTGACTGAATCATATATGATTATGATAAAATGGATACCATTATTTTATGTAAATATCTCAATTCTATCATTGACTCGTTGCTATACTAATAAATAAAATATTAGACCTAGTCAGCAGTTTTCATCTGTCTATAATAAAGAAATGCAAAAAAAATATAAAATTAATATATTTTTTGACCGTTTATGAACCAATTGGTAGACAATTATCTTGTTATATGGTTGCCATCCAAGGAAAGAAAAAAACCACAGATAAAATAACAAGCTAATATAAATTGTATGAGGAAAAAAAGGATCGTTAAATAAAAAGACATGAAAATAATTTGTGTTCTCGAGAGCTTTTCGTATGTTGATTATAATATTAGATATTTCTTATAACAAGTTTATAATAAGTTTATGAACAATTTTTTTTGTTACATGTGTTATCATTACATTGATGATTTAACAAGCTGTTATAATATTGTGATGTTTTTGTTTGTTGTGATAATTATTTATTAGATGGAGCTGTTTGGCTAAGAAAACAAGAAAGAAGATTTAACCAAGCTGACTAAACAATATGTTATAATGAACGGAAAATCAATAACAGAAACAAAGTTGCAAGACGGCAATGAAGGCTCATCACTCCTTATGTTTTAATATTTTCCTCGCCCCCTTCCAAAAAAATCAATATCCGTCTCTTATCAATGACTACTGGAACCCGTTAGCTCTCATCTTGGTCAGGTCATGGTGAGCGAGCAAAGTCTTATTTTGACCCATCATCCATCATCATCTTACGGTTTTCATTTTCGGACGGAGCTATGGGAATTTATTGATTAAAAACGTTCCAGTCCAATCATTTTAAACATCCTAAAAAGTCAAGAAGGCAAAAAATAATAGCTGTTTGATAATCGACACAACATTGTTATCCGTAAACAAAAGGCAAAAAAAAATAATAATAATGCAGTTGGTAGCAACACAAAATAAAATGAAATCATCAAAACTATTACTAAAGTCATTATTATTATGCGAACGTGCCAATACATGTGATAATTGAACAAAAAAACCTAATTTGTGTAAAAATATTTGCTAACGAGTTGCAGCTGGTGTTACCACAATTTTCTAACACTTTGCTTAAATGTCAGTTTTTTTACTTACATAAAAGAACTTTTTCATTCCAAAACTTGTATCTTTTATGTTCAATAAAATTCAGCTTCAAGGAATAAGACAACAAAAAATTATGAAATATAAAATTGTGTTGATTGAGCGAATGAGCGAATGAGCTGATACAAGCTTAACTTACATTTTATTAGTCTTGTACATGCCATTTATTTATATTTATACAATCAGTATCAATTTTTATTCATATTTCATTAATGCACAAAAAGGCAAACATTGTGTAAAATGCAAAATATATTCATTGATGCTGATATGATAAATTTGTGGTAATTTATAATATTTTTTTTGTTCTGTGTTTGTGCAATAAAAATGTATAAAATTATAAAAAACGAAAGCGAAATAAATGTATTTATTGGCGTTCAGTTGTTAAGGTTTTTTTTTGCTTAAATCTTATGCTATAAAAAAAACAGGAATATTTTCGTTCTCCATCATAAATTTAGTGTCGTATTATGATAATTATTACGTTTAATATTATTACTACAATAACATGCAACACACAAACTTTTTTCTCTCCTCATTCATTCTTTCATCTTATTTTTGAACCATATTGTATTGTGTACATTTTTTTTTAACATGGACTAAAACTAAAGATATTATTGAATTATTAATAAATTATTATTTATTGCACTTGAAAGTTTCCCGTCGAAAAGTCGTCGATAATAAAAATTAATGATGGTGAAAAGATTTATCTAATAAAGGCTCAAATACAACACAAGTTACTGGGTATTTTTTGTGTTTTGTTTAATGTAAAGGAAAAAAGTTGAAAAGAAAAACAAAAGAAAGAAGAAAAAATTTCTTCGCCCTTAGCATTGAATAGGGTTTTGTATAAAGAGGAAGAATGTTGATGAAGAAAAAAAATGTTATAAATTAAAATATAATTTAAATATTTGTAAATTTTTTTGAACTTACTGTTTAAAAATCAGGAATTGTAAAAAAACATATAACGGTTGATTGGACGAATATCATGCAAGTTAGTTTAATTATCTGAGGATTAAATGGGTCAAAACTCTGTTAATATTAAAAGACCAGTTAACCATAGATTAATGTCATTTTACTAAATCATGCACAAATTTCCTATTTATACATAACAAAACTGCTTATGATTTATTTGTCTATATTTTCAAATGCGTGCCGTTCAAAAGTCCAGATTATTACAAAATTTCTTTTTAAAAATGTGTGTTAAATGAATTTTTTTATATTAATTAATATCAAATTCACATTTTAATCACCTTGTTGTTGGTAATTTTCTGTGAGTCATACATTACCACACCACGTTATGTTTCTCAAAAATTACATAGGTAGGAGGTTATAACAAGATTTTAATTGATATCATAATTTTACATTTTTAATCAAAAAATTTCGTTTAAAAATAAAATTTATTTCAACGAAAACTGAATTTCTATTAATTTTGTGTACAAAAAAATATGGTTGAAATAAAATAATATTAATAAATGATATAAAATATTAAAACACATTTATTTAAAAAAATATTATTATTATTATTAATACACATAAATTGTCGGAAACTTTAACATATATATTATTATAATATACATAAGAAAAATAAATGAAGTTATTTCAATACATGAAATATTATGTAATTTTCTTTTTTAACTTGAATTTGAATTATATTCACCTTGCCTTCTGATAAACTTACATAGAGCAATGATATTTTATTATTGAAGCATGAAGTATGTGAAATTTTTTTTACCTCATTTAATGATTTTTATTTAAATTATAAATGAAACTTATTAATATTATTGGTATTATTCAAATGAGAAGCAGTGGCATTGCACTAAAGCACAAAACAATATATCAATAGTTTATCATCAACTGAGTTGTGAGTATTTGCTGATGTTTTTTCAAAAGAAGCAGAAAAACAATAATTTTTGACAGTATTTAAATTAAAAATATGAATTCCTATTTAACTTGAAGTACATTTTTGCATATCAATCTTGCAGGTCAATATAACTTAATTAATTGAAGCAAAATTGTAGAACCGAATCCTTGGTCTCCCTACTGATTTTCCCAATCCAGATAGTTCAAAAGTTGAATCAGATCTCATTTGTTTCATAAAATTTGTTTATAACTGCTTTAATTTCATATTTCCATGAAAACTGAGCAGTTCAAAAGATTTAGTCGTGATTAAAATTAATAATAATAAGTTTTATAATTATTTTGTTCATAATTTTAGTAATATTTTTTTACAATAATATTCCAATTTTTCTTCATTTTTTTCTTTAATAAAAATTTATTTCAATTGCATTAAAACACCACTTCATACGTCATATTATGTTTTGTATAAGCATTTAATGCGATTAAATTCTTTTGTCTGTATATTTTACACAAAAACTTGAGTTCAAAAGACAGTAAGTTTCCTCGTTTACTTTTATTGCATGGTTATCTTCCTTAACGTGGTTATTTTTGTTTGTTCTTACACGAAAAGTTCACGGTTTCGTAACATGAGAAGATGACTATTAAAAGTAGGATCATATCATATTATTATCAAATCATTAACAATAAGCTTTATATGTGTGTGTGTATATAATTTTTGAACAGCAATTAGCAGAATATTAAAATTAAATTATTGCATTTTATCGTTTTGCTTCATTCATTTTATATGGATACAAAATAAATGGATTGCGTGCGAATTTCCTTATAAATTACACATTTACTTGTATTTATATGTTTATTTATTAGAATAATTTATTTATATAAAACGTAATAAAATTGGAATGCACGAAAATAATGTAAAAGAACATGTTAAAAAGTATAAAAAAATAATATTTGCTATCAGCAATTATTTAATTAAAGTGTTGTTTGTGAGTCCTAAATAATGATCAGTTTAATTCCGATGGCGTCAATCTATTTAAATGAGTATTAATTGTGTGTTGTCTTGACAAATTTATTTGGAATAAAAGATAAAAGCAATAATAAAATAAAAGTCTGATTGATAACAAACATTTATTTTTCTAGCTTCTTGTCATTAACAACTTGCATTTTTGTTATTTTGCATCTCCTCTCTTTGAAAAATTTATTTTTACAACACAAACAGAATTTAGTAGGCGTTTTACATTAATTTGAAATTGTATCGCATAACATCTTCCTAGTAGTAGTTTTTCATACACTAATGAAAGTATAGTTGTCACCAGCATCATGGTACCAGGCTTAAGAAGAAAAGTAGTAAAATAATAATAATAAATGTAAAATACCCAGGTGATTAGCCTTTAATGATCTAAGTGAAGGTGTGATCGTCATATTACGTTGCGTAGGATGGTATTTAAAACATGTGTCTGGCAGTCACTGGAACATGCATAAATAAATTTTATCATTTATTAGAATATCATTTATTTATCGACAAAATGCAAAAAAAGTAACATAAAACCGATAGTGAATCTCTTGATGAAGAAAAATTTAGATTTAGAAAGAAGATACACTGCATTTGAATACTATTTGAGTGTGTAATTTGATAAAATCAGCTTTTTTATCTTATTTTTCAATGAAAATACAACATTGCTTATTTTGTTTTTCTTTTGTGTGTGAGACATTGAAAGCTATGAGTTCAAATGCAATTTGCTATGTTGAGAAGATTAAAATATTGTCGATTTTACATCACATACGATGGAAAATATGTCAGCTTTTAAATAGTCGTATTTTGTCTCTTTGTATGGTATTCATTTTTGTATCTACACAAAAAATAAGCAAATAATATTAATGATGTCAAATTATTTGTTAATTTTTACTAATAATGACTTTTACTAGTAATCTGCAAAGAATTTCTTATAAAAATAGTTTTAAAACATTTTTTTAGATTTTTGATGAAATTTTTTTTAAAAATATTCAAGAATTGACAACAAGAAATGAGATTTGTGGTGAAAAAACTCTTTCAATATATTAAAGAGCTGACCATCAAAATCATGTTTTTAGTGCATTTCGTAAGAAAAAATGCACTATTACAGACGGTTTGTCCGCCGCCACTCCGGAATTTTTCAATTATAATAAAAATAACCGAATTTTTCAAAATGGCAATCGTATTGAACATTTTGAAAATATCCACAATTTTGAAAATTCCGTCATATTGAGGAAACTAGTCCCATCGAAATGCACTTTTCTAAACGGCTCAGTGGTCAGAATTTCTTATTTTTAGATTTAACATATTTTTCGAAAATTCAGCAATATTTAGGTCAATAGATTTTCTTTAATTTTTTTCACAATTATAGAAATCATTTTTTCAAAAGTAAATAAACATTTGCATTTAATATTTATTATGCATTAAAATAATTACATAAATCAAAAAATAAAATACCTACACTTGCCTTAAGATAGACAACCTGTCACAATTATACATATTTATAAATTTCTTAGCAAACTTTTATCTAAAGTAAAAAAGTGTTCTAATTGAAATTAGTGATTCATGTCACGTCAATCTCTTGCCACACGTATACAGAGAAATGAGGTTTCATAATTATCATTTAATTTTTTTTTTCTAGTACTCTTTTTATTTTATTTTTAAAATTATACGTTATTTAATGATAATAATTATTAATTAGACATTCCGTTATTTTAACCACAATTTTCAATTGATTTAGAAAAATTCTTATAAGAAAAGAAACATGTGAAGTTTCATACAAAATGTGTTTCGAAGACACCAAATACAGAATTGTATGTTATACCGCAAGCAAGTCATGTTGGTTTAAAAATGTTAATACAATAATAATAGTTTTGTTAATAATAATTGCAAGTAAAAAAAAGAAATGTTAAAACAAACATAAAATTTAACAAGGCATTGTTTGATTGTTTCATCGCAATACTTGTTACAATAATAAGAGATAAATAAATCAATTATCGTTTCAAATCAATTGAAACAATCATTTTGTGAGATGACTATAATATTAAATAATAATAATGATGGTATTTAATAAAATGTATTTGTATATGTAAGGAAATGAAAGGAGGATGATTGAATTGAATGATGATCGTTTTAAACGTGGAAATTATTATTAATTTAAAGTTGAGAGACTAGAAAGACATGAATAGAGATATGTAACTAAAATTGTCTTTAACATATGTATAAAAAAATAAATCTTTCTTTTACAATTCGCGATATATTATTAACTTTATTCAAAGTACACATTTCGTTGTTGTTGAAAAAAAAAACTAGCAGTAACTCGATCAATAATATGTAATAGTTGAATACCAATCATGCCTTAAAAATATACACATATAAATTTATGTACTCACATATTCTTGGCGCTATCAACAGTTTTGCAAAAGAATTTTTGTTATACAAAATAATTATATATAATTATCAGTTATAGCTCTCTTTTTTATATTCCTAGCTGAAGTATCAATTTAAAAAAAATAAAAAAATTAAAATATATAGACAACTGTGACTATGAATGTTTTTTGAAAGTGCCTTGTTCAATCCATTCTGATAAGGATGCTTCTACTGTTAAATGTAGCAATAAATATTGAGTAACTTAATCTAAAAATAGAAAAAGAAATATTTAAATTCTATAAATGATAAATGAAATTTTTATTATTAATATTATTCAGTGTCAATGAGTAAAATGATATTACATACTAAATTGAGACACGTAGTTGCATCATATGTACCGACCAACATAGTTTAACCTTTTATAATAAATTGAAGGAATGGAATTAAACTCATTAAAACAATGATGCATTACATTTATCATTATTCGCCTAATAAAATACTCATTTCTTACTATGCATTGCATATTATGCAAGAGAAAAAAATGAGTTGTAAAATTTCTAAGTAAAATTCATACAATAAATGTATGTTTATATTTTATTCATAAAACCTTGAGATATGTATTTTGATTCACCTGATCATGTTTTTTTTCTTCCTGTTTAATGATGCTCTCCAATTATTTATTATTTTTATTATTATTACTGTTGTATGTCTTCATATTATGGACTATTTATGTGATTGAACCATCATAACAATGCATTGCATACAAAAATAAAAGAATAATTCTAAAAGATATTTTTTAACACTCAATTGAAAGCTTGTTAGTTCAAATCACAAGAATAAAATGTCTGTACATAAAATGCAATAATAATCATTTTTTAAACTTACATTATATTTTCTGTTTTTTTTTTATTATTTTATATTATTACTCTTGTTAGTTCATGTACTCGCCTTAACTCACCATTTTCATGTGCATACAATGACTTAACAACTGCAAACGTGCACTTTCAATTCATATCATCAAATTACATCATTATTGAAAGAATAAATTTTTCATGTGAGTGTATTTTGTGAGAAGAATGCGCTTTTAAAAAAGTTCGAACATTTTTTACTGTAAATTGGTCAAATGAGTGTATTTTATAAAATTTAACTTATTACAACCAAAAATTGATATTTCCATTAGAAAATTATCAAACATTTCATTTTTATAAAAAATCGGTTGGGGTCATGAATGTATGAACAAAAATGCACTTTTCAAACGGATTTATGTGTAGTTTTTGTATTTTGTTATTATGTAATTTTTTTCGTTATTATTTTCTTCATTTATCTTTATAGTTGTTAGACACTGTACCAAAAAGTGTGAAAAAAGATCAACATTTTACAGTCAGAATAGAAAAATTTCACATTTTTCTTATAGTAGATTAATGTAAAATTTTATAATATTGAATTTAAGTTCTCTAATCTGTTACCATCATTATGAGTCTAAACAAAAGACCTGAATAGTTAATGTAATTTTAAACCCATTTCTTCCAAGCATCGGTGCAATCTTGACACGGGTTTTGACTGCATTTAAGATGATTGACTCTCATACTTGTTTTACTAAGCGAACAGGGTCCCATGTCTGGTTCTTATCGGGCGTTGGTTTCTTATTCTTATTACTGCAGCCTAATACGTTGATATCGTAGATACCCTTATTCTATTTTAATGAGAACCTTAACCTTTTAATTCTTTTCTTCATCATCTTAATCTTCACTCGTTAAATATATCAAAACAAAACTTTTCATATAACAGAAACCATAACGATCACTTAAGTACCTAGTTTTTAACTTAAACATACAATTTCTTAGGAAACCAGGTAAAATGAAAGCACGTTTTTCCTCACAGGTATTTATTATTATTAACAGAATATCGTATATTTAGATCTTTCTTTTCTCTCTCTGTCTTCAAAACTTTTATCTCATAATCAGCATAATAATAATAAAAATAATAGTAACAACAATTTTTTTTTAATAAAATACCATCTATTAATATGCCATTAATCGAATGTAGCTAAGGTGTTGTTATCAAACTGCCATGATCGATTGAAAATCATAAATCATGAATGAACGAATAAATAAATCGGTGTTTACTCTCTTTTTAATGTGTTTGAAGCACGCAGAGTTTATGCAATCGATGATTTAGTAAGATATGATTGTCTCTCATATATACAAGAATTGAAATGAAATGAAAAAAAAACTGGAACTAGATCAAGAAAGAGGTGCGTGCAACAACCTGACAATTTTCACTTTCACTAATTATTGCATTTAATTTTTTCGTTTAGTTGTAATAATTGAGTATATTGATCAATATCTCTGATATATCGACAGCCATTTAATGGTTGCTTTCTCTTTCATCAAGTTAATAATGATACTGATAATAGCCAGCAGTTTTTTTTCGTACTGTTACTTATTAAATTTTACTTTTCATTTTTTCTTTTTCGATTATTATTTTATGACTTATTTTAGTTTTTTATTTTTAAAACACCCGCAAGTGATTATCTCATCATTTTATCATTCAACAATCACTGTTGCAAACGAAAATACACTTGTCCCATGTGCTCAAAACAGTGAATAATGTCATGCATTTACGCGCCTGATTAAGATCACCCAGACAAAAGTAAATAAACATGTTTTGGTATAGTCATATGTTATACAATCGTTGTTGTCTGCAATTGCATTTCAATTGTAACGATAGGAAATGAGGTGCAGATGGGCGAATCTAGTAACATATCTCCAACAGATTAAGTCACGATTTTCTTATATATGTGATATTAGTTAATGGTTGTCTTATGCTCGGTACATAATCAAAAAAAAAAATTAAAAAAATTATATTATTATTATTATGAAATTGTCTAGAAATTGTTGGTAAATCATGATTTTGTTTTCAGGAACAATGTGAGATGTTAGCATAATAATGATATCACCGCAATAAAAACAACTCACAACATTATAGAACAATGTTGCCTTACAATATGAATAAAATGTAAAAATGACATTCATATTACTATTATTATTACATGATGTTAATTGCACCAAATTCTGTCCTTTTGATTTCATAGAGTTGTTTAAATATTACCTGACAAAATTGGAATAGTAATGATATGAAAAATCTTGAATATATTTAATAAAAATGCGACAAGAAATTAAAAATTAAGACGAGACATTAAAAAACGCGACAACGTTTTTGAATCTGTATAGAAACACATATGGAAACATCAAAACTTTTTTTGTAAAATTTTCAAAAATGAACATGAATTATGTTCTATGGACATAGAAAAAAAAAAAACAAACATCAGTAAAGAACCTTCTTTAAACTTCATAGTCACGAAATTATTTGCCAGTACTTGCCTTGAGCATTAACTGTGCCTTGAATTGCAACTACAAACAAAACAAGACAACGTTTTCGTGTTATACTAACAAGACATGCATTTAAGCTCTATCAAGACTATACGTGATGATGCACAATTGCATGTATTTTTTTATTGTTTTTTTTTATTCAATTTTTTGAGAGGTAAGTCTTATCCCAATACAATTTTTATTTAAAAAATATCCACAAATAAGCACATTTTTATTTACTTGAACGGATACTCTTCATGTTTTTAATGATGGTGTAATTATGTGATTATTATTTTTCATGCCCTGTTTCTCAATATTTTTTCGACGCACACGTTTTCTTATTTACTTTTATTATTATTAAACATTTTTTTTTTTTCATTTTAATGAAAAAAATAATATGAAAATGTAAACGATGCAATAACAGGAACAACAATGAATATGATATGACGATGTTTGTTCAGCCAAACACATTCTTTCAGGGCAGCAGCTCGTTAAAATTGTAACATAAAAGACTGGCCTATGTTAATAATAATGACAATACAGTGGACATTTTGTGTGTGTCTGTGTATGTGTTGTAGATTGTCGGAATTTTAATTTTAATCATGTGATAAACGTTTATTTTTTATATTTAGTCTTGCATTAAAATTATCTTCTTTTTTTACTATATTTGAAAGAACGTTTGTGCAAATTTTTAATACGAGATTGAATTTATTGATAAACAAGATTATAACATTTAATTTAAAAACTGAATATTGTGTTTTTCATTTTTGTAAGTTGTAACACGTAACATGGAGAAAATATCTGCAAATTTATTATTAAGAATTTAGGGTCAAAAATTGTTTGCGTCATTTGCGGGATTTGAAGTACACTTAATAGATTATAATCTAAACTTAATAAACTTAACTTGACATAATATTAATAATAATGCTTTTTTACCGTATTATCACATGAAAACCTGATGGGATGAAAAAGGATAATCCAGTCCTTAAAAAATAAAATTAAAATTGGATAAAATGGTGCTTACAAGCTGCAATATTACATATCATAACTAGAGTATGAATAAAAAGATAAATATTTATTAGGGGTCATTGTGACTGAAAATAATCTGAAATCATCATTTTTTTTGGCCCCACAGACACATTTCAGAAACTGTTCAATGAAATTCATTGTGGCGTGTGCAAACTTAAAGCCACATGGATTTTTGGCATTAAGGCAGATTTATGCGTGCTGGAATCAAGAAATTTATAAACATACGGTTACTATTCTCAAGAACGAATACGAATTATTCTTACCATTTCATGATTGGAATGGATAGTAAGCATAATGCGTACCCGTACTAAATTCACGCTGGTCATTCCTAGTCAACCGTTATCTAGCCAATAACTCAAATTAAAAGATCTGCTAAAATGGAAATTTAAGATTATAAAGTTTCATGACCGAAGTGAGAATCGAACAAGATTTAATTTTAAATTTATAAATTTCTCTATTTCATTACAACCCCTGATACACACACCGAGACATAAAAATAAATATGCAAAAATATTACTCAAACCTCTTTATTACTTTACAACAGTGATGAAATGACACGTGCTTTGTCATTAAATTACATATCATAACCATTATTTTCTGGGTCACATGAAAATTGGATGAGATTTAAAAAAAATTTACATAATTATTCTGATAAGGACCAACCATGGTATTTTGATGGTGAGATGAGTGATAAAAGCATACACAAATTTTTATTTTATGATTCATGGAGCACGTGATATTTTTTGAAACGGTCTATAATTTTGTCGTCCTCTCACAACAGAAAATAAAAGGTTTGTTTATACTCATAAAGTTTTTTCACCTACACAAAAGTAATATGACACTTACACGTGTTAAGAGAGAAATAAAATTCATGATTTAACTGAATTTTGGAACTTATTTCTGAGATATATTTCAATTTAATATGATTTTAATAATAAATCAAAAATTTTTTAGCAACACATTACTAAGCACTTACATCAAACAAAATTTTTTGCTGATATTTTCTTCTTATCTATTATTAATAATCATTCAAGCAACTCGATCAACATAAAAATAAAATGTCATTCACTTTTTTTGGTCTTGTTTATTTTTCATAAATTTTATGAAAACTAATCTTTTAACATGAATATGGTTTTCCAGAAAAAAAGGATAAATTTATATGGAAATTGAATGGCTTTGAGCAAGATAAAAAATTGTAATTTTTATTTATTCCTAGGATGATTTTTATGCGCTTTTAAAAACGACATACAAATTGAAGAGATGTGGGTAAAAAAATAATATTAACATAAATAACAGAAAAATATCATCTTTCGTAGACATCAAACAGACAATACAATTTTCTACTATGTTATGGGTGAATTAGAAAAGCAGTGTTTCGATAAAAAAAATATTAAAAATTTAAATGGATAATATAAAAATGTTAAACTTAATCAAAGATAAGTAGTAGAGAAAAAAATATTTATCAGCTTCAACTTTTGAATGATTTTTGTTAACACTTGAATATGTAAAGAGATATGTTTTCAGATTTTTTCAACAACTTACCATAATTTGATTAACTTCTGAGATTTTACAACTTCAATCTCATACTCAAGTCCTAATTCTGAAGTAGGTTGTGTCACGACCTTGATTAATTTGGTAGAATGAATCGTGATAAGTCTCTTAAGTACATGTATGAAGGAAATTAAATTTTTTCCCTTACCTAACAAAATTATTTTATATGATGAGGAATAAAGAGAAGAAAAAAAAGTTGAAAAACATCTAAACTACTATTAAATATCGTTTAATATAAAATTAAATTTTAAAATCATTTAACATATTAATTTATGCTAAGTAAACTCTTTTTATTAATGTAAGACAAATGTTAAGTAAACCAATTATTATGCAAAAAAAAATAGTCAACAGAAATTTTATTCCTCATTACATCGTTTTTGCATTGCAATAACGCAGTGCACTGCCCCATTATAGATTAAACTGTCCAAACACATTAACTGTCGATTTATTGATATCTTAGTTTTTTTTACCTCTCTTCGATGTGAATTTATATATTTATTTATTAATGGAAAAACAAACATTTGTAACTACTTGTTTGCATTTTAAAATTTAAATTAAATCATTTTTTTCCTTGATGTAATTTACACAACGAACTAGAATAAATGTGTGGCAACAACAGAGACACAACATCGTTGGTATTCAAATTAAATGAGTGACTGTAAATAATTAATAAAAAAAATAAAAAAAAGTTTTTAATGAAATTTATATTTATATAAAATGTGCAAAAAGTGTGTCGATTAACTACTGAATGGCGGCCTGGGAAAATGATTTAAATCTTTAAATTTATAAATTATTTTATTGCTTTTTTTCCAGCAAGTATTTCAGCTTTGATCAGCATAAATGACAATAAAAATTTTTCCAAATGAGTGAATAGTTGTCGTTTTGTGTTAACATTTTATTGAAATAAGTTGTTTTGATTTTTTTACTTTAATATAGTTAATTGTTATGTAATCTTAATGTGTAGTTAATAAAATGAATTACATCACTTTACGAGATTTGCCTAACAATAGATTGAAAGTGAAGGTGTAAAAATTCATGACGTTTCAACATGCGTTACAAGTGTCTTAAAAAAGTTTTGATTAATTAAACGTGTTGATGTTAATCTCAGATTTAAATACAACTCTGATGAATTTTTAAACGTTTAATTTGAAAAAGTTCTCATGAAAAATTGCCCATGACAGACAAAAGGTGCGCACCTTTTGTCATGTCCTAACAACTGACATGAGAAGAACAAGGCAACATTTTATTCTTATAAAAAAAAAAAATAAATCTTCTTCCTCTATTCAAATATCGAAGACAAGGTTAAATGCAGAGCAAAAAACTATCAAGATTAAATCAGATTCTGTAACTCAATTCAATGTATGTATATGAATTTACTGTTTTTTCTTACTCCTCAATTACTCGAACATCTTCATAAATTTTCTAATGCAATTGAGGTACAAAAAAAGACAATAACTTGGAATATCTTCTCTCAAAAAAAAAAACTAAAACACAAACAGAAATGTTTTAACAGATATGTTCTCGTTGAAAAAAAATAAAATAAAACAAAAAAACTATTGAACAAACAAGTTACAATCGGTTCGCGTACAGATTTAACATTGCAGTTAAATAAAATTGCACTCTAGATAGATTTCTGGATAAAAGTTTTTAAGAGAAAAATAGAGAGAGTTGGACTGTCCGTAGATTTTACTCTAAAAACCATTACGGCCAAAGTAATTTCTGTCTAATATATAACATAATATATTTTGTCTATATGATAACTTCGAAGATCGAGATATGTCAAAACTTGCACTAATCGTTTTTGTAAGAATTTGGTTTGCTAATCCTAATAAATATGATAAATTCTGATTGACCTACGTTTACAGGCTCTTGATGTTTGTAGAAGATCGAGATTTGTCAAGTCTTGTGTTAACAGACTCATTTTTGGAATTTTAATTTGGCTTGATGATGCATTTCTATTGACCGGAATGAAAAATATCTCTCCTTGATTTTTGAATGAGATGACGATTCTCGTATTTGCACATTTACTAGTTTGAAATTTTTTACACTTCTTAATATGTTTTGTAACAGTTCGTTGAGGTTAGATTAAAATATTAAAATAATCCTTGAATAAATTAACTGAGTTCTCACAAACGTTGAAGTGACCACTTTCCTCGTTTACAGTTTAGATCAATTCACAAATTACTGATTGAATTTAAATGCATTTTCAAAGCATTTTTCACAATTACTCTTCATTTTTACTTTAAATGCAAAAAGATTCTTATCTGTTTTAACATACACAGTGATCTCTATTTATTCTATAAAATTTATAATAAAAACACCAGTCATATTATAAGTCAGTGATGTTTTTTTTTGTATGGTTTTTTTATTCAAACGTAAAGTTTAAAAACTAATTTATAAATAAATAA
Organism: Culicoides sonorensis; assembly: GCA_900002565.1. NCBI lineage: Eukaryota > Metazoa > Arthropoda > Insecta > Diptera > Ceratopogonidae > Culicoides > Culicoides sonorensis. The sequence continues at coordinate 37,612 of LN483730.1, forward strand.
TAAGTAGTGAAAAAAGTGGTCATTTATACGGAATCTATAATGAACTAAATGCATTTTGTTAGGTATGTTAGATTCAATGGGAGAATACATGTTTTTTTGTTTCAAATTATACTGCTGACATTCAGTTATTTAGTGTTATTTTTTTATAATATTTCTAACACTGAAAGACATTTCAATGAAAAACAACACAAAGTTGTGTGAAACGAAAAAAACAAGAGGTGTCATCTAATAATTTTAATAAATGGAAACATTTTATGAGTCTGTACCACAAAATGATACTAAAATTCACTAGACTATCATAAAACTTTCCTATTTATCAACACTTATCTCGTAAAATGACAATGAGTAACTTTTGCTAACTCTTTACAACATATAAGAATCATAATATTCATTCAATAAAACTTTTTTTTACAACTCTTAATAATGTAATTTTTGCATTTTACATAAAAAGTGAATGGTGATGATGATGGTTAGTGATGTAATTGATTGAAAACTGGTGAGTTGTTGTAATCCAAATATTATTATTATTATTTTTACAAGAACATGAATCACGAAAACTCATTTCAAATATGATATAAATTTGATGTATACTAAAAATGTTCTGTAAAATAAAAATTATGCAAATCAAAAAATCTCCCATGTTGACTGTGATACACACACACAGACAGTTTCTATTATTATATCATAATTTTTTTTCGTGATCCAAATTATTTAATAAGCAATATCATTTTAAAGTTAAGAGAGAAAGAGGGAAAAAAATTAATGGAAGTAGAAATACATAATAAAATGAAATTAAGTAATATTATGCATTTTTTGTTATTATTATTTTTAAAATTCAGACAATCGTCCGACTTATGTCTCTATTTTTTTGTTTAGATTTTTCAATTTTTATCTGCAGTGATTCGTTTTAATGTTAGCTGTATGTTCACTGTAATATCGTAAATTTTTATGCAATATTGTTATTTTGCTTTTTTTTAAATAATAAAGCATAACGATACAGGAAATGTACTGATGTATTTTTCTGATGGTTGTTCAATATAGTTAATGATGGTATTTAATATAAAAGTAGCAAAATTCCCATAGATAAATAAATTGAAAAGCTTGCAGAGAAGAGAAAGTGATCTTTAACTTATTAAAAACGAATGAAAAAAAACTGAGTGATTCATTTGATTATGATATTTATGACTTATGAACGAGATAATTATGGTAAAACGGACATAACTTTATTACCCTTTGTTATATTTTACTAACATGCTATGTTTTAATGATGATTTTGAAATGAGTAATGACACATTTTTATCCAAATTTCATTAGTTTATGTTCCGACGAAACTGAATGTTCATGTTTAATCTCTAACCTCATGTAGATTCTTCTCCACTTTACATTTTACCTCGTAATTACAATCCAAATATCCAAATCCATTGACACATCGCAGTGTATCATCAGTGCAGAAAAGAAGACATCTGCATATTGTCACCTAGATGTCATGTTTCACTTTTATTATGATACAAATTTTCTCCGTTTTATATTCGATATTTTATCTTGTTACATTGTTTTGTGTGAGATCCATCTTACATACACAAACATTTTTAAATTGAAATATTTTTATTTGCATATTAATATCACGCTTTTGCGTTATATTTATAAAATGAAATTACAACAACAATAAAACAATAAATTCAATTGAAACCTACAAAAGTCAGACAAGAAACACCGCAATATTTTACCAAAAAAACAACAACAATCAACGAGAGAATATAATGTTGAAGCATTGTTTTTTTTGTGGGCTTAAATTAAAACAAACAAATAAAATAAAAAATTATAACAATAATATGGAGATGTGATTTATGTTAAGGTCCGATACCTTAGCCAATGAATTTTTGTCATGTAAATCTGCCATGTAAAGTGCCAATTGTGTGACTTATAACATATTTTGTAATGTTTGTTGTGTTTTATTTTTTGAAACAACAAAACTTTTGAATATAGTAAAAAAAAATGCAAACACCAAATAATTTATAAAAACAATGTTCGATTTTATATCTGTGATTTTATTTAAAATACTTATATAAAATAAAACTTTCACGAATGAATCAAAAAATTAGCATAAATTTTAAAATAGAGATGCAAAAAAAGAATCATGACTTTTAAAATCTTAACAATACAAAAATAAATTTCATTTAAATGCGAAAATGAAAATTCACCCGAACCACACTAAAAAACTTTGTGAAGTTAAACAGTATCAGATGAGAAAGCCACCTAATTTGAATGACTAATGGCCAAGCAGATCGATGTGATTTTAGACGAGTTCAGGTTAAACTTTTTACCAGGCCAAAACAAGAACCGGTTGAGTAAGTACATTTCAAATCATATTATGATATTTCTAAACACTCTGATTAATAACCTTTTTATTCATATCCATTATGATTTTACAAATTTCTGTTAAATATCGTGTAAGATAGAACAAAAAACTTGATAATAATAACAATAAATGAATCAAACACAATGAAAATAATGCATGGGTGGCATATTTAGAATTATTTTTATCTTAAATACTGCCTTGGCATGTCACTACCGTATTTTTTTCCATTTCTAGCATTTATTTAATGCATGAAAAAAATAAAATAATGAAAGAACTGTGGTAAATTTGATAAGTACAAAAAAAGTTAAAGAATGTGAAGAAAGAAGTAAATATTTGCTTATAATAAAAGTAAGGTGAAATGAAACAAACAAAATTGAATAAAAAAAAAGACAATCATGTCCCATAAAATTGCACAAGAAAAGTTTTTTTTGTGTTCTATCATTATTAAATTCAGTAGAGGAAATGATGTTGATAACTAACCACATTAAGGTGTCCAGAAATGTTATTTCAATGAAATTTGAAAGAAAATTTTAATCGAAAAAATGTCACACTAGTCTTGTTCCTGCATTTCAGATGATAATACAGACAATATAAATTAAAGTGACGCTTTAAGTTAAAAAAATATAAGATAAAAAGACACAAATAAGGTAAATGTCTGAATATTCATTGAATAAAAAGTACGAAATATTTTATAATACAATATACATATCCAAAAAAAATAAACAAAGCAGAAAACAGAAAAAGATAAATAAACATAAAATACAAGAAAAGAGGAGAAAAAAAGGAATTGCAAAATGCATTGTGTACAGATGTCATTTAAAACAGTGGGTGTCCGTAATCAAACAGTAGGTGATTTAATGATTAAAATGAACTTTTAAATGTGAATAATTAAAGATTGTAATTAAACTAGACGGATTAATTGATTGCATAACACCATTTAAACGTGCATGAACTCAACAACGATGCATTTTATTTGAAATGAAATATTTAAAAAGGAAAAATAAAAATAAAATGTGGAATAAAGAAGAATCAATCGAAGTAATTAATTCGATCTTTAAATATTACAAGACAAAACGAACAACTTTAAATCGTAAAACTATAATTAATTAAATCAATAACTTGTTTCTTTTCTTTATTTAGGTACGTTACGTCTGTTATTGTTTTGTTAAATTTTTAATTTAATCATTTGATACACAAAATTAAAAAAAAAATTATTGATTTTGATATGAAACTTCACTCTCAAACAACTCGCTCATCCCACCTGAACATCTTGTACCTTTCTGCTCCAAATTCTCGTATCATGGCTCCTATCTAAAGATTTTGACTTTGATTTGGTACGGCACGCCTAATTGATTGCGGTGATTGCATTTCAAATATTTATGTTGGAAAACGCCTGCTCACATTGACGGCGAAAAAATGAAAATGCTTTCACATACGCTACAACCATTTTAGATTAAATATGTCAGGATATCAGAGCATTTTTCATAGCTGTCTAATTAACGACACAAATACATTTTTTGGTTACAGAGAGCTCCTTATCTAGAAAAGCTAGAATTAAATGGTATTTAAATCTAAATGGTATTTTCATTCACTAAAAAATCAATAATGCAGAGGCACTCCAATTATCGTTGATTGTAGAAGGCTCAGTTCTAGCTCTTAACTTACTAACAATTTGACTACCTTTAAAACATGTTATTTTCAACAGAATTCAAGCCAAGTCATTTCCTCTTTTTCTCATTTATTGTCATAATCATCCAATCTTTCCTTTTATCGCTTTTAAATTTTCAAAATGTCAACTAATTTGAAATAAAACATTTAAACTTTCATACACTCATTTAATAAAATTAAATTCCAAGTTAAAATAAAATTACCGAAATTTTTTTGATATATAAATTTTTACAATTAACAATATCGTATCAACCAACCGCAGATATTCGAATAATAAGTCATTTGTATATCATTCATGATTTTTTTTGATAAAGTTGTGAATTCCTGTAATAAAGATAATAAGAAAATAAATTACTTTTTATTTCTGTTGAATTATCGTTTGATATCATTTATCGGTAATGACATTAAATGTAATTAAAGCTTTTTGAACTCTTTCCATTGAACATGAGCGTTAAAGTTAAACAAATATAAAAAATTGTACATTTAATTTAATTTTGTAAAAAATACAATTTCAGTAAATATTTCATTTAAAGCTTTGATTTATACAATCCAATCAATAGGTACATGATTTTGATTTTTAAGGTTTAAATGATCATTTTTTTACTTTTTGTTTTGTAATATGTTTATGTCAATTTTATTTGCTTTTTAATATAAAAAAATTAACATGCAAAATAAATTTTTATATTACTTTAACAAATATTTTTCAAAAACGGACATTACTTGTTTGACTTCCAGTGCATTTATTGACATTTTAAACGAACCCCAATTAATTGGTTTTAATTTAATTAAATAATTTACCTTGGACCCTTGTCAAATTGTTGTCTTGTCATTGCCCAAAATTTAAAATGAAAGAAAAAGCTGTGATATGTGGTGGAACACGAGTGCTGACATGATACCATTTTAAAGGTAATTAGGCCATGTAATTCTTTTTTAAATGAAATATTTGCGTAATTTTATGTTATTAACATAGAAGATCAAGTTCTGTGCACTGACAACAAAGTAACGTGTCATTACCATTTTTTTTTGTGACATTCATTACCGCACGACAAAATAACCGTTTATAACTCGTTGAAATTCTAATAAAATCACATAAAAACAACAGTGTCTCACGCATTTATATGTGAAACATTTTAGTTTTTTTTTGTATTTTATTGCAACAAAAAACTACACATTTTCCAATAGTAGTGCACTTCAATATTCGTTATTTCAAGCAATAAGTTTATTATTTTATTAAACACTTCTGACATGTTTATATCACTTTAAAAGGCATAAAATAAATTGACAATTGAAAAGTTACTGCCATCAGTTTCTAAGCACACATGCGATAGTCATTATTTTTTGTTTTTAATATTTTACATGCCCATATTGAGTGCTCTTTAAATCTTTGAAATAATACTGCAAAATAATAATTGTTTTTTAATGGTTCTGTGTTATTTCGAACGGAGAATGATGTAAAAAGTTTGAATGTCAGTATTTCACCGAATATGGTATATTTAGTTCCTAGACCACCGAAAAGCCTAAGCTTATAAGTAATTGCAGGGTTAATTGAAATCCTTACATTTTAATTTAGTTTTCTATTTTTTTTGTTTTTTTTCAAGTTTATTGTTTTATTTAAAACTTGCAAGTTTTAATTACATTCCTAATACGTTTAATCTACGATTTCATATTATTAAGTGAAGATTCTTTGTGCTTAGTGTAATACAGATAGGCACTTATTCAGTACTTGCTATATAAAAATTTTTACTTTGATTGTTATCTGTTTCTCTTCTGTTTTATTATTATTTACCATTTAACTTTTAAGTTACTTGTTTGTTTTCTGATAAGAAACATATTTATTTTCTTTATTTAAAATGATTTTAATCTCTTTTACACGTACATGCAAAATTAAATTTTCTGTTTGATGCACCACCACTTTATTGTGTAATTCTAACACTCTACAGAAAATTAAAGAGCAGTTTTAAAAACACGGTAAGTCTTCTAATCTAAATTAGTTTTTCAATGTACACTCTAAGTTGAAAACGCCCCGCAGACCACCCCGCATAAAATGCATTGACCAAAAAATGTCCAAATGCTCGAATTTTTGTTCAAAATTAACTGGAAATGTAATAAAAATTTCATTCATTAAATGTCTTGTAAACGTCAATGAAAGATTTCCGTTTGCGGACCAAGTCACTTTGTACTGCGGGGCGTTTTCAGCTTTGAGTGTATGTATTTGCGAGTGGTCTGAAAATAAAGCAGTGGTCTAATTTGCATCATCTGAGAATAAGATATCACAAAAATAAGGCGCGTTTGCTCGGATATATTCCTTGATGCACTTGATGACTACAGAAGAACTGATTGAACTGTATGTGCTATTGTAGATCTTAACCTGGGTATACTAGGATGACACTGCGTTAATCTTGTGTTATGTTCTCCATACGCAAATATCAGAGATATCAGTTCAAAATATCTCATAAATTTTCTTCAGGGTAAATTTAATAATATTAAAAAAAAAGCGTAAGAAATGTTATTTTTTAATTCTCTACCTATTCTGTGGTATTTTTGTTTCTTTTATAACACTTTAATTTATTCATTTTCCAGTATACGAAAAATAATTACCAGGACTTTTTTCTTATTATTATTCTCAACGTTTTACACTACTTTTAAGTTAGTTCATTAAATGCATAAAATGTTAAAATAAATTTTAAAACATTAAAAGGTGAGATTCAAATTCCTTTTAAAAATAATAATACTAATGAAAATACAATTAAAAATCTCAACTTGAGTGTATTTTGATGTTAAATTTAGCGTAATTTTTTTTTTCTTTCATTTTATTAATTTAATTTGATTCTGGGAAATTTAGTCCATAAGAAAACGTTTTATGAACCATAAAATTACATAATCTCAATGTATTGAATTGAAAATTTATCACTGCATTGTTTGATGTCAAGTACTGCTGATACACTAAACATTGTTTAAGATTTTTTAAGCTTAAAAACAAACTGACCCATAAAATTGGTTTCATATATGCCTAAACCTGCAACATGTTAGACAAGCATTTAAGAAATGTTTAAATTCATTCAATGAAATCGAAATTAAATGGTAAAAGAATGGATTGAAATGAAACGAAATAGTGCTCATTTGAAATAAATAGACAATTCAAATTGAAAATCGTGACAAAAATGAACTCCTTATTATTACACTGTTTGAGTTTTGAATCACATTATTTTTTTTTGTTAAACAAAATAATAATAACATAGTTAACAATACTCTTGACAATCCAAATCAGTCATTATCTAAATCTCAATATAGTCTGATTTTTGTATGTGTGTCTATAAAAGTATAGTAAGGTGGTGTACGATCAGTTATGTTGTCAAAGTATTTTGTAGCTTGAATTTTTTTTTCCTAAACATTATTACTTAATCTTATTTTTGAAAATAGTTTTAAGTTAAACATCATTAAATATTAATGTTAAATCACTTTTTTATCACAATTTTAATAAATTATTTTTTTTTCTTTTTATCTTTGCTATAAATAGTCTTGTCTTTAAATTGTTTGGTTGTCTGACACATATTTTTTTTTCATGAATTGCCTGATTTGCTTACCTTTAGGTATATGAAATGTTATTTTTTGGTTGTTGTGTGTACAAAAACTATTTAAAAATTCAAGTGTTACTCCATAATTTTTTGTAAAATATTATAATAAGGGTTTATGTTTGTGTCTACATGTCAAAGAGACACATCAAAAGAGCAGCATGCAAGCTAAAATTATGTTTGGGAGTCAAGTTTCTATTTTTTTCGGTATTTAAGTTGAGTAATAATAATAATTATGTGAGATATGTGTGCTGAATTGTGTTCAATGAAGCGAAAAATAATTAGAATTGACATTTAAAAACCTTTTTCACTAAGTGAAATTTTTTATACATTTTAAACGGTGATTACGTATTTTGAAACTATGCCAGTTGTGAGCGACATTTTGCCAGGTTAATCTTTATTTTACCTTGCACATCATAATTGAATTTTAATGCAGAAAAAAATCTAAATTGACCTAGAATGTTATGAATTCCTTTTTTGACACATTTTACCTTAAAATTTATTCAACGACAGTGATCCACTTTAAACAACATTTGATCTGTGACTTTTCGGTAAATTTAATTTAGATTTTGAACCATAACACAGGTAATAATCAAATAACTCTCTATCTCAATGTCTTTTGTAGGAAAACAAACTTTCAAATAAATACATTTTTGTGGTATTTCATGTATTTGATATTTTCAAGTAAGTTAAACAACAAATTCTTTAACCACCATACTCTTAAGGTGCATTTCTGTTGTTTTATAAAATTCTATTTGCTAGTATAAATTTAATTCAAAATTTTCTTGTTTGTTTTCTAATTTTTTTTTAAGTATTAATGTATGTGTGTGTTTGTATTTTCAGTGTTCTTCACTTCAATTTGTATTTTGTTATTACTTCATGGCAATTGTAAACATTTAATTTTAATTCAAGTAGCTGGATGAGGTATAAAATGAGTATGTGAGTAAATATTAATTTTGGATTCGTTTGTTTTAGGAATGTTTTATTTTATAACAAGTAAAGATGGAGGAGATAAATTGTAATTCAGGTAAGTTCTAAACAAATTTAATTTTTGGATGAACAAATTGATTTTGTTTGAGATAAATAATCAAAGGATGGAGAACTGATGTTTATGATAATTCTTCATTGCCTAGTTGAATTTGAAGACTAAAAACCTTAAAATTTTGATATATAAAGTTTTTTAAGTAAAACCTTTATGTGGCATATATTTAAATGAATATTCGATCCCTTAATAAAATTGAAGAAGACGATATCTGTGTTTTTTGAATTTACACAACAAAAAAAAACATTAATATGAAGTTGAATTGTGACCAGCATGATGTATTCTTGAAAGTAATGAAAGATGCTTATCAGTGAAGAAAAATAAAATTCAAGCGTTAACATGTTTCGTCTCTCATTTAAACACTTTTGCCACTTTTGTCTGAATATTTACTTGAAACGTGGAAAAAATATTGTTGTACTTTTATTTTTCTCTCTTAACGGATTTCAATCAAAGATATAGGTCGTACATCATCAGAAATGAGAAAAAAGGTAAAAAAGCATTTTTTATATGTCTTTCTTTACGAGGTGTTTCCAGTAAAATAAAAAAAAAAAAATTACAACACAACACAAATGATGCATCAATTCTAGCTAAAAATCCATTTACTTGTTCAATTATTGAGAGACTGGTTACTTTATTGCTGTTGTAAAGCCATTGTCTCAACATATTCACGTACACATTAAACATGCTGTGTCACTTTTATGTCTGAATCAGAAAAGTTTTCTATATCTTTGAAAATAGTGGAAAAAAAATTGTTCATTAAAAGTAATAATTCTTTCTTATTTTCTTAAAGATTTCTTTCAAAATACACAAATTTACTTTTCTAGCATCTATTTCTTTCTCTCATATAAAAACATAGTACAGCAAAAGCATGCAATTTTCTGTATTTATATGGGCTTGACTTGAAAGCTTGGTAAAAAGTCAGCAGTAATCATTCAAAGAAAATATATAATAAATAAATTGTAAAATAATGGTAAGAAATAGTGTCAATAATGGTGCGGTTTTCAATTATTTTTTATTTTTTTCGTATTATTATCAAGCGAAAGAAATGGAAATAATAAGCAAGTTAACACACATATCCAATCAATTATAATAATACAGTAATAATTTTTGCATGGAAATGTGTTAGAAAAGTTAACCGTGAATGATGTTGAAGTGCACATTTAAGATGATAATTTTTACTAAACGTAGATTCATTAGAACAAGCAAAATTGTTTACAGTAAATAGCAGTGCATTGTAATAGACGGAACTCAATGAATTAGAAGAACTTAATTTAAAAAGTTGAAGCTAAGTCTTTCAATGTAAATTATGGAATCTAAGTCCCCTTACGTAAGTTGTGGAAGTAGTTCTAAGAAGAAGTTGAAGAATCTCAGTTTTTGAAAAGTATGTGGAAGACATTTTACTGAAAATCGAACCGGTCTTTCAAGCACATAATTTGTCTTCGTTATTCTGTTTAAAAAATATTTTATAATGAAGAAATGTTTGAAATATTTGACTTGTTGAAGACGACTCTTATTATAGCCTTCATTCGTTAAATAACTCTAATGATGATTTGACAATGATTTTCCATCTATTTAAATGAATAACATATAAAAAGAAATTCCATTCGAGCCTCTTCCTTATATAAATGCACATAAAAGTATGTAAGTATTTCATTTATAGTTTAACCAAAAAAAAAAAATCATAGCCAAGCCTTGATATTTGATACTAAATAATCCAGAAAAAAACTTATCGAAATACAAGAGACCATTCCTTCAACTTTATAAAAGTACAAAAAATGTTTATTTTCAGAGCAGTAACACCATGTTATACAAAAATATTTGTGATATTAGCTACTGATTAAATACTTTTGAAACACACATTGCACGTTTTTAATGAATACCTATACTATATAATACAAATCTTTTAATATAACATATGAACCAAATGGACGTGAATTTCACACGAGTTTCCATTTATTATTAACTGACTATTTTAGAGCTGTAATTTAATTTTTTTGTCTTCCAGTCTCTATCTTTCTACAAAAATGTTACGAAAATATAATACTTGATACTGTATGATGTAATTTTATTTTTCAGCAGCAAATTCATATCAGACAAAAAATGTTTGAAATTGTAATTAAATTTGAATATATCTTAAACATCACATCAGCAAAAATTCAAATTTAGCGACTAATGAACCAAACATTTCACACCAAATCACTCTTATCTAAACTACAAGATTTATTTGTTGAACATTTTTAACATCTATTTCACTTTGATTCACATTCCAAAGAAAATGTAAAATTTAGATTTTTGGGTCACTAAGCCAAAATACATTCAATTTAGATTATTGATACAATTTTAAAGGTACTTCCTTGTTTGTTTCTGATTTGTATGATACATTGCAATTTATTAATGTAGTTATTGTTTAAATGAAAAAAAGAGATTTTTACTCTAACTAGACAATGCTCAAATATTATGTCTTGTTACAGAACATAAATAAATGGGGTAATCGCGATTTTCATGATCAAATTGTCATTGTAAAGACTTCGCATTGCACCATTTTGACAAAACAATGGTCAATTGTGTCTAGTATTTCTTTTTTTTATATGTTTCCATTATATTGTGTTTGGATTTTATGCATACTATTATTATTAGAACTACTATTATAAGATTAGCATATCAATTTTGTAATGGATTTTTGTATAGTGTTAAAGTAGGTTGATTTCACTTTTTACTAATAATTTCTTGTTAATATTTTTTTTAAAATGAATTGTTATCCAGATTATGTAATGAAAGGCATGAGAAGAAAATAACAATTATAATAATTCGTTTATTGAAAATTGTCATAATTTTATATACAATTTTTCATTGAGTGGTTTAGCTGAAGCTAAACAGCTACTACTGCGACAATGAAAATCAATGGGCTGTGAAAAATCCGTGAGACAATGAAAATTAAAGGGTTGCTAAAAATTAATGGGACATCTTCGTAATTTAAGGTCGAATGAAGTTTATGAAGGTCCTTCTAAGTTACTCATGTCCCATCGTAAAACATTGTTTTTTAGCCTATCACAAAAAACAGCTTGGTGAAGTGAGTCATAATTTTTTGTTACAAAATCATTAACAGTTTACTAAACCATCCTCCACCTACTAAAACCAAAAAATCTTAAAAAATCAAGTGTTTTCATTCCAGACCATCTGATTTCAATCAAATACCAAAGTTAAAAGATGATTTCATCACGACCAATTTAAAATGATGCCAAACAAATGATACAATCACTACAAATCACTTATTAGTAATTTGTTTTTATTTTCAAGTATACCCTCCTCTTCACCTTTAAACATGAAATAACTCCTCTTTAAACTACCTGTTGTGTTTTGTTCTATTATTTATTGTACTTGATAAAAAATGTAATTACAAAAAATTAAATCGACAGCATAAAATTACCATTTTAATTATTGAAATTTCATTTATTGTTATTTTTTGTAAAGCAAAAGTGTTGTAATGGCACTTGAGATCAATTGAATTAAAGAAACACCTTTTAACGTTAAAATTGACTCATCCTATTACCAGCTGAAATTCAGTACAATATGATACAAAAATAAATCATCTTCTATAAATCATGTTAAATGCACTCTAAAATATTTAGTTTTTTTTTTAATTATCACGGTATTGTACAGTGAACATGTTGCTTTATTACCATTCACAAATAAAATGTTTACATTCAAAAATTCCTCAAATATAAATAACAATAATAGCCGGAACGAATCACTTTGAAGATGTTGTTTGTTTACTTATTTAGTTAATAAATTAATATTTGTTCTTTAAATGTTATTACCACACATTTTTAGTATTGAACAAGGAAGACTAAAAAGTAAAGGATGATGATGTTATTTAATATTTTTTACAGCTCTTAACATTTAAAAGAAAAAAAAATCAAGAAAAAAATGACTTTTTAAGTGCTTCAGATACAAAAAACTATTTACATTTGTCTGTGAACTTGTGAATGTGCTTATTAATACAATTTTTCACGTTCAATTTAATATTCGCTTTAAAGTTATTATATGAAAGGCTTAAAGGACCGCCCACCCACTTAGTGTTTATACATTTTAAATTTTTATATCAAAAATATTGTTAAAGGCAATTTTATTTATTTATAAAAAAAAATGTTACAAAAACACTTATTTAAACAAAAAAATATCTTAAAATTATTATCAATTTGCATAAACGTTCATTTTTTTAACTACATAATAACAACACATAATATTACATTATATATACTTTTTTAATAATATTACGAAAAAAATGCAACTAATAATAATAAAAATAATGAGTAAGATAAATAGTATAACTAAACCCGTTAGTTCTTATTTATATTTTTTTTATTGAACTAAATAATGCTCATTTTGTATGCAAATATTACTGGAAACGATAGAACTATAAAGACATGGTTCATTGTAAGTAAGTATTATTATTATTATTAGAGCTCTATTTATTATTTGTATATTATGATTAAACCGTGAATATATGTGTTACATTGAGAAAGATGCAGAGAAGAAAATTAATACAACATGTTTATAACTTAATATAATAAGCCGCAAATTGCACTTTGTAAAAATCGTCGAATAGTATAACTGAGTAAATAATTTTACCTTTACTATATTAACTTTTTGAATAAATTGGTTGAATATTCCACATAGTTATTAATATTTTTTTTTCATCATAGAATTTTATTTTTTTAATGAGTAACTACAAATTAAATTGGCTTCTGTTTAATTCGTATTATTACTTTATTAATGTGTGTGTTTCTGTGTGTATTTTTTTGTAACCAATTCTATTGAAATTTAGTATGCTTGTACTATATTAGACTTTTCCTCTACCTACAGGTTTTCCAAGTAAGTTCTAGTGTTCTTCAAGACACTTCATGATTTGTGAAGTGTATTTTCGTTTTAAAGCTCAACATTGTCATTTATATCTTAAGCACAATAAGCAGATACACCAGAATTGAGGATAGTGATAATGAATTTTTTCTGCTTGAAACTGGCAATGATTCTGATTTGGTTTAACTCAAATGATTCAAAACAAAAAAAAAAGATGATTTAGATTTTCATGAAAAAAATAACCAAAATTATCTATATTATTCAAATTTTATGTTTTCAATATTAACATATGCAATCTCTTTTCTCAATTCATTGACCAATATGATGATGCTGTAAAAAGAAGTAACCAATGAATAATAAACCGAAAATATGCATATTTTATCAATGAATTGCATGTAGTTACCCTCTCAATGTATATTCTCATCGCAAAAACTTTCAGTTTTCTCATGAGTATAAGAATTTTCTCAAATAAATTTCAGATATTAATAAAAAAATAACTAGAATAACCAAAAGCATATTGAAATAAAATGTAAATAATAAATTAGACATCTTTATCTTAAACATTGCAATTTAAAATGTCTTTTTAAGACCTGTGTTAGTTTCATATCTAATTGTGGTGTCTAACATCGATTTCCATAGGTGCATTTTTTTCTCGTATTCACTTTGACAACCTAATGAAAAAAAAAACAAATGAGTAGAGTATTTTCTAAGTAAAAAGAAAATTTATGAAAATGAATTTAAATTTTACGCATGACTTACACTTTAAGAAAATCAATAACACACAAAAAAATAAAATATTTTGCATATCAACAAAAAAGGATTTTATATCAAAAATATGTATATGGTCATTTTTTTTCTTTCTTTTTTCATTGTATTCAAGAAAAAGCACTTTAAAGACAAATTTGTACGATAAATGTCTTTTCGAAAGTAAACAATTAAATGACTATTTTGTAATTTGTTAAAATCATGCTGTGACTACTGTTTTCACAATTTCAAGCATCAATATAACAAAGAGAACATACGAAACAGTAGTGATTACAAAATCGTACATTGATACTTTTACTTCTTGTATACAAAAATTCAACAGATGCTGTCTACTGAAGCAAAGACCATTTATTTTGCTATCATTATTATTTTTTTCTGATACAGTTTATTTCTATATTTGTTCAATAAATGAATGTATAATAAAAAATTATTAAATGTAAACTTATCCAGCTTATTAAAAAAATAGAAAACATGAATTTTTAGATATAAGTCACGACCTTTATTGTTTATATATCAAAAATATAGTGAACAGATGATATTTTTTGTTATTAGCAAAAAATATTTAATAAAAAAAATTAAAATTTTGCAACCGTTGTTCTTAAAGTTTGTCTGAAAAACATTACAAAGGACTGTAACTAGTTGTTTTGTATTTTATCATTAAATATTTTTCTTAAGTAACTTACATTTAAAAATTCCTTTCTAACGACTCATATACAGTGCGTTTACTTTAAGTTTATCCGTACTTTTCTTTAATATCTTTAACGACTTTCTAATATTCTTTAATATTTTAGAATATTTTCTACGATTCCTTACGATTTACTAATATTTTCTAATATTCTTTAATATTTTTTGCTATTTTATACACTTTTCTAATATTCTTTACGATTTATTACGATTCTTTAATATCCAAAAAATTCATAATGAAAAATGTATTTGCGATTTCTTACGATTTTCTAATATTCTTTAATATCTTTAACGATATTGTACGATTTTCTACGGTTCTTTCATATTTTCTAATAACTTTAACGATATTATACGATTTTCTACGGTTTTATAATATTTTATACTATTCTTTAAGATTCCTTAATATTTTTAATTATTTTAAAAATTATAATTTTTTAACAAAATTTAATAATGATAATCAAATGAGTTTTCTACAAATTTGTATGATATTCAACTCGTCCACTCATTTCATTTTTCCAATTTGTGAATTTATTTTACGAGATAGGCACTCGATGTTTTCTTCAAAGTTATAGCTTATTATGTTTCTGATATTTTGGCATTTTCACATTTTTTTTCACAGGACTTTTGGGACAGTACGAGGGTCTAGGACTCTCAAAAATAGTAAAAAATGAGTTTTTGATCATAAAAAGCGGAAATCAACTCCGATTTAATTCAAACTTTAGGAAAACTTAAGAATATAAAAAAATGAGATTCCCGAACGGACTCATGACTGAGCCTTCAGGGTAGTCCAATAGGGCTTATATTGTGTTTTTCTCATTTTAAATCGATATTATATTCAAATTAGCGTGACTTTTTCTCAAAATGACTAATCTTTTGTCCGTATCAACATTTGGGATGCATAAGGAGCACTCAGGAGCTACCCATTATGCGCCAATAAGCCTAAATGGGCAATTTCGGACCTTTTTCAATATTATATTTTAATAACATTGGTTTTTTCTCAAAATAACAAATCAACAGTCTGTGTCCAAATTTGGAAGACCCAAAAAGAGCCCAGCAAGAGCCATAGGGCTCAGATTTTTCATTTTTATTCGATATTTTATTCAAATCATTGTTATTTTTTCTCAAAATGACAAATCTATAATTTGTATCAAAATTTGTTATACCCTAAAAAAAATCAAACAACTGCCCAAGAAGTGCCAATCAGACTAAATGGGCGATTTTGTATTTTTTTCATAAATAATGTCTTTATTTGCATTTTGGTTAGCAGATTTGTTAAAATGATCTCAAGCTTTATGAAGTGAAACTTTTCTTTCTCTCCTCTCTCTCTTCTCAACCCTTACATTTTGTTTTTCTCTTTAATGCAAACCCTCTCTATTAAAATTGATGGAGTGAAATTTTTATATGACTTTGACTGTCTCTCGTTCTCTAATTGTTTCTGTATACTCTGAGAAATACTTTTTCTTAGTACTTTTTACGCTTTAAAATATATTTTTTACGCTTTAAAGTATAAAAATTACGCTTCGGTGTAAAATTACGCTTATGATTCTAATTTAATAACTGGATGTAAATATTGTGTGAAGAATTATGATTCAATCAATATTAGGTCTTTAAGACTCACTTTAACGAGGCAATCATATAACTAAACAAAGCAAGCGTAAAAGGAACCGTTTATGAAGCATAGATTCTTTTTATAAAAAGTTTTGGAAAATATGTACTCCTTTCAACCCCTAAAAGTATTTTAGAATATTCATACTATCTTTAAAAACATTATTTTTTGAGGTCAATCCGCCATTTTGAAATTTTTTGAAGAACCCTAACTTCCGAGCTAATTAGTTAAAGCATTGGTGAGACACAAACGACAATACACCAGTTGTGTGAAATGTGAACTAAAAAAAATCGGCATCCCGCCATTTAAATTCGTATTTATTAGTTCCACAATTGGCCGCAAAACGCCACTTCCGTGAAAGCGTCACACCAATGGTTAAAGCTCATTTGAATAAACTTCTCCAGCCAACAAAATAAATCATCAATATTTTAAAATTTTCAACCATTTTTTAACGGTTTCAGGCTCTGGAGGCTCTCGAGCCTAAACCTTGAGCTATGGTTATAAATAATCCTCATGAGCTCCTCTATCCTACTGGAAGATTTCGACCACGCTTCGATGGACCGTCCCGCAGCTATTGAGCTAAATGTGGTTCAGTGTCTGAGTGAAAGTTGTCAAAGTGTCAGATTGATGGCGGACAAACCGTCTGTAATAGTGCATTTTTTCTTACAAAAGGAACTAAATTTTTAGTAATGTAATTACATTGAAATATTATTACAAAAATAATAAAGAAAAATGTAAAAATATTACCTGGGTGACATGTCACCCTAGGGACACGTGTGTTACTTTTTTTAGAGACCCTTTCCAGAAGCCAGATTTAAGTTTTTTCTTTTGCTAAATTATCTTTTTATGACTCCTGACAAAGTCATGAAGTTTCAATAATATTGGAATCAAATTAAAAAAAAATAGAACAAAATTTAGTTCGTTTTTGGGTGACAAGTCACCCTAAGGATCTCCAAGTGTTAATTAATTAATTTTAGTTAATGGGTAAACACATTTTTACTAAGACAGTCAAAGTCATATAAAAATTTCACTCCATCAATTTTAATCTCATTTGATTATGAATGCTCCGCTGCTTTGTAGCTCCGCATTTAGAGAGGGTTTAAGAATAGTTAATAGAAACAAAATGTAAGGGTTGAGAAGAGAGAGAGGAGAGAAAGAAAAGTTTCACTTCATAAAGCTTGAGATCATTTTAACAAATCTGCTAACCAAAATGCAAATAAAGACATTACTTATGAAAAAAATACAAAATCGCCCATTTAGTCTGATTGGCACTTCTTGGGCAGTTGTTTGATTTTTTTTAGGGTATAACAAATTTTGATACAAATTATAGATTTGTCATTTTGAGAAAAAATAACAATGATTTGAATAAAATATCGAATAAAAATGAAAAATCTGAGCCCTATGGCTCTTGCTGGGCTCTTTTTGGGTCATCCAAATTTGGACACAGACTGTTGATTTGTTATTTTGAGAAAAAACCAATGTTATTTGAATATAATATTGAAAAAGGTCCGAAATTGCCCATTTAGGCTTATTGGCGCATAATGGGTAGCTCCTGAGTCCTCCTTATGCATCCTAAATGTTGATACGGACAAAAGATTAGTCATTTTGAGAAAAAGTCACGCTAATTTGAATATAATATTGATTTAAAATGAGAAAAACACAATATAAGCCCTATTGGACTACCCTGAAGGCTCAGTCATGAGTCCGTTCGGGAATCTCATTTTTTTATATTCTTAAGTTTTCCTAAAGTTTGAATTAAATCGGAGTTGATTTCCGCTTTTTATGATCAAAAACTCATTTTTTACTATTTTTGAGAGTCCTAGACCCTCGTACTGTCCCAAAAGTCCTGTGAAAAAAAAATGTGAAAATGCCAAAATATCAGAAACATAATAAGCTATAACTTTGAAGAAAACATCGAGTGCCTTTCTCGTAAAATAAATTCACAAATTGGAAATTGGAATGAGTGGACGAGTTGAATATCATACAAATTTGTAGAAAACTCATTTGATTATCATTATTAAATTTTGTTAAAAAATTATAATTTTTAAAATATTAAAAAATATGAAGAAATCTTAAAGAATAGTATAAAATATTATAAAACCGTAGAAAATCGTTAAAGTTATTAGAAAATATTAAAGAATCGTAGAAAATCGTACAATATAGTTAAAGATATTAAAGAATATTAGAAAATCGTAAGAAATCGCAAATACATTTTTCATTATGAATTTTTTGGATATTAAAGAATCGTAATAAATCGTAAAGAATATTAGAAAAGTGTATAAAATAGCAAAAAATATTAAAGAATATTAGAAAATATTAGTAAATCGTAAGAAATCGTAGAAAATATTATAAAATATTAAAGAATATTAGAAAGTCGTTAAAGATATTAAAGAAAAGTACGGATAAACTTAAAGTAAACGCACTGTATAATATATTTTTCATTCTGAATATATTCCTTTGATATTTTCAAAAGGCTTGTTTTAATAATTTTTTATGTAAGTAACTTTGATCAATATTAACACTAGCTACTCTCTCTACTCTACTCTAACTATTAACTCTCTGGTATTAATATAATTGCAATGAATAACTATTACTTATATTCCAGAGACACTAATTTATATTGAAAAAAACCACACATATTTACCGCCTGCCGCGTGGTCAAAATCAATTTCTGGGCATTTCTTGTAAAGTTATTGTTTAAAATAATAAAATAAAAAATTCTGTGTTACTTATTTTTCTTTTTAATTTTTTTGTTTTATTTTAACATTTACGCTGGTTTATGGTCAAAATGATTATATCGCTCTCTTTGGCTTGATCTTCACATATGTGTGTAAATAACAACTGAACTGAATAATTTTTTTATTGTCTCTTGTGGCTTTGATATCTTTGTGTAAATTTAATTTTTTTTCAGCTGTGATCAGTGTGCAGAAAATAATACCAAAAAATTTTGTTTTAAATAATAAAGCATATACCAGGAAAAGCATGGTGTGTTCTTGGATTTCATTCATAATGCAATATAATGGTGATTCAATAAAAATGTATTAAAACAAAAATAATATTAAGGATTATTTAATGTAATGTACATTGAAAAATTGGAGTGTGAATATTGTTGTTCTTCAAAAATGCATTGAATGCAAATGAACCATTCGAATGAGTGTTGAATTGGTGTGATTTTTTTTGAATATGATATTGGACTTCAGACAGGAAGTTTGCAACAGATTAGCCACAGGTATTGTGGTAAATTGGTCTGATGAGCAATTTGCGAGATATTTTTTTCATATCAAAATTTACATCACAATTTTTTTTGTTATAACTTGATTGTAAATATTGTTTCTCTTAATCCAAATAATGAAAAAGTTAATTTCAATCTAAACTATTTGAAATTAAATAAATTATATCAAAAGCATTTTTAAAACAATAATAGTAGTACATAACACCAAAATTGCATTAAATAATCATAAAAGAAGGAAATTATTAATTAAAGTTGTCCCACTTTTTAGGTCTAATTAAATCTAATAAGACGTCTGGTAGACCTTCGGATTAGGGTGTCAAAAATTATTTTTATGGTTTTCTTATCTTGATCGTCTTATCCATTTCTACAAATTATGCTGGCAGATTTTAGTTTTAATTTTATTGAAATCGGACAAAAACTTCCTCATGAAGAGCCCATGCAAAACTGTACTTATGTTCATATGTGAACACATTATGACCTACTTTGATGAATCATTTGCAGTTCCTCTAACAGAAATTATGTTTAAACTCCTTCGTTAAAACCTTTTTATCAGTTACCATTAATCTTCATGTACACCAAACTGTAAAAGGAAATTTAGAGCATGAACTATATTAACATCAAATCTAACAAAAACACGCATATTCACGAAATATAAAACATAACCACAAATGTAAAATAGAAGAAAAAAATAATTTACATATCTATCTTTATTGACCTAATATTTACTATAAATCCTATGATTTGTGAATGAGCTTTCAATAAAATGTATAACTAACAACAAGAATAACAAAAAAAAAACCAAAACATAAAATTTATTCATATTTGATTTAAGTTGATTCTCCCTAACAGATTATTATTACTATTATTGTAAGTTTAAACTAGTTTAGCAAATACAATATTTATTGAATGGGATGTTTTGAAAAGTAAAAAAAAAGTTTCACATGCGTTTTCAATGTATTGTGAGTGTATAATGATTTATAAATTTTAAATGTAATCGAAATAAGTATCATTGAAGAGAAATTGTGTAAAATGCATATTTGTCGTATAAATAGAATAGAATTTGCAAATATTTACTATGTTTGCGTCAGAGAAAGAAAATAAAATGATGAAACTCAACGTCGAAATATTATACGATATGCTTAATTTCAAAATTAGAATCAAATTTTGAGCTTACCTTGATTTTTTAGCCAGGGTAGCCCTCGCAACCCTATTAAAAACAACACGTTGATTATTTTAATTTAATTTATTAACCCTTATTTTAATACCATCACACTCCATTTTCCAGTCACACACTGTCTTACCGCTAAATTTCTATTTATATTCTTTTGAAAACGCATTAAACAAGACATTATCTTTGTGTACCATAATTACTGCATATTATTATTTATTGCTCTGATTTAATCTTCAATAAATTATCAAAATGCATTTCTACCGTATGAAATAAAATTAGTGAATATGTTGTCGAGATGCAACCACATGTTTCTCTTAATTATTTACAGAGAAAACTTTACACACTCACACAGTAGTCGTATTGATTTAGTATAATGCAAATTTAATATTAAATTTGAAGGCGTGCTTTATTAATACAAAAAAAAAATATTGAATGTATAAAATTGTTGCTTCTTTTGAATTCAGTCTTGTGGTGGTTGCGTCAAAATCACACCTACTTAAGCATTGAACACAATCAGCGTACACAAATTTGATTCAAAAGCATGCAATGATTCAACATATTGATGATCCTCTGTTGTATATATGTTGTCTATACTTCAATGCAAATAACATGAAATCTCATCAAATTTATTCCAAAATATTTGAATATATGTTCACATTTATTATAAAGTTTGTTGGTAAATAATTCATGCATATAATTGAGTGCAAATTATATGCGTTTCATATAAAACAGTATCATAATATGAATATAATATAATAAAAAAAAGAAATATTTACCATTATCTTGATTGTGTATAAAATAAATGCATATCGACAACTATAACAAACGACAACAACGATGATTATAATAATGATGATGATGAAGCCTATGAGGTTGTTTATAATAATAACAAATACTTATAATTATTATTATTATTACCACTCGAGGCTCACTCTTGCTACCAATTGCAGTTTTATTTATTGTTTATCATATTATTCCTGCTTCTGTTATGCAAATTTTCTATCTCTCACAGTTTTATATCAAATAAGTTTTGAAAATAAAAAAGCTTTTACATTTGCTCACTCAATTGGTAAATTTAAACGAGGAAAAACAAATAAAAAATTATTTCTTCTTGAAATCAGTTACTCTGAATACAGTGTTTTCAGTATGACTTAACGCTCAATTCAAATTAATTAAACTTACTTTTTAATTTGATGTGATCATTCCAGAAAATATTAGATCCTTAATTATGAATTTTTGGATGCAAATTTATAATAAATTTAAAAAAGGTCCATCGCATATTAGGACATTTATTTTTAAATTGAGATCATTTGCATAAAGCGTAATGAACATTGTCGGGATTTAATTTTTGTCATAATTTTTGCTAACAATAAAAAAAATTTTGCAATTATTCATTTAAAATAAATTAACTACACTGTAGTTCTATAAATATGCAAATGTAAGTATACTAAATTGGATTACATTGTAAACTTGTAAAATGCGTTAAAATAATTTAAATAATGACTGCGTTAATTTTCTCATTTCATCAATTTGTTAGAAAATGTATAATTTTTTAATAATATATGTTTATTGGCTTAACGGTTAAGCAAAAACAAGTTAAAGTTTTATCAATACAAATTTAAGCGAGTTTTCAAAAATGAAACTATTGATATTGGAAAATAAAATTCATTTGAAACAACATTCTTCTTTTATTATTCAAAATTGTTAAAGTAATTCTAAGATATTATCATTCTTGATAAAAATCTAAAAGCAAAGAATTTGTCCTTCATTAGTGATTTTCCATGTAAGATACATCGTTTACTTTTCCAGTTTTTTATATTAAAATTTTTTTCAATATTTTTAATTCATTTTGCAAAATAATCAGTTCGTTCAGCTGCCTGTGTTTGTCCCATGAGAAATGATTAAACACTCACACTGATCATTATCATACAACATTGTTGCATTACACACACTGTATTATTTATCATTGAAATGTAATTTTCTGTGCTTTTTATGTATGTAACTCTTATTTTAACCCACATTATAAATTGTGAGGTCTGGTTCAATGTTAAAGTTTTTGTTTCATGGTCTTGTTTGTTTTCTTAATTTAGAAACATTGAAATAGTAATAATAAAGGTAAGAAGAAAAACATATAAAAAAATGAGTTTTATATGCATGAATTGTTATATTTTCTCAACGGATCGGATTTCGTTTGTTTGAAGTTTGATAATAATTCTGAAACCAATGTTCAGTTTTTAATAAGAAAAGAAATAACACTGTTTCAATTCAATTACACTAATCCGGTCCTTTTATGATTTAAACACCTTAGCTCTTCTCTTGGGAAACAATAATTTTGCTGCATTAATTTGAATAAAAAATTTATCGCGAGATGCAAGATTTAAAAAAAAACGTATTAATAAAGAAATAGGAGATGAGAAAATTTATCACAAGCCACATTTTTAACCTTATCTTCATTTGTCTCGTTTACCCCCTGCTAACAAAACTTCTAATAATTTACCTTTTTGTGAACTCTTGACTATCCGATCTATTTATTAAGTGTAAAATATTTACAATATGTCCAAAGTTTTCTATATATCTTCGTTTTCTCTGCATTTATAATAATATAAATATAAAATTTATTGCTGTATAAATAAATAATAAAAATATGAAATGTTGCTCTTTTACTGGATATTGTGTTAAAGTAATTTATATAAACGACTCTTGGAATATGATATTTAACTTTTTATTTAAAAAAAAAATACTAAAAAATGTGGTATTGGGAATATGTTGATATCCGTCCACCCAGTGCCCTCAGCGTTCGTTTTCAGTGCTTGGTGATTCACCCCGCAAATCAAAGCTTTATTTTAAAATGCATTTTAAGCGCACTTCTTGTGTGATAAAATTTGCATAACTAATGAATTATAAGAGTTTGAGAAAAACCGTTAGAAACCGCAGAATTTTCAAAATCTGCAAAAGTTTTAAAATCATTTTTCCGAAACAAAATTATTTAGTTTTGCGGTTAGAGACTATTCTTTGATATTAAAAATTACCGTGATTTGTCACGGTTTTAGAAATTTATCGGTCGTTCGCAGTTTTAGAAAATTTCATAAGTTGGAAATGTGGTAAAAATTTATTTGAAAATCAAATACAAACGATAAACAAAGTACCCCGTAAGCGGATTGAATGGTTCAGCACTGGGGATGATTTACGAGACTTTTTCATCCTACAGTATAGAAATTAAACAAGATATGACCTAAGAAATATGGAACGAGGGTTCTTTTCAGATTGGTCTTACTTTACAGTGTAAGTACCAGTTTAGAGCTGATTGCTGATCTAGACCATCAATCAGGTCCATCTAGTCAACTCATCATCGTCAAAATTGTTAAGTTTAAAAATTTGAAACGCGCTTTCCATTAAACTTCACAATATCATTTCCCAAAAAAATCATTGCAATACCATAACGGGTCCTCTCAACTAGACATGAAATAGAAAAGAACAGTGTGAAAATTAAATCTCGTTTCCTTTCTTCAACAGAATACAGAAAGTCACACCCATAGCGAAAGATACCTCTCTTCAAAGTGTGATGAAAAAATTAAAATCTATTAAAATTTTGTCATGCAATCAACGAACCATGTTGCCCCTTGTAACAGTCCAAATGAAATGCAATATTTATATTAAAGGATCAATATTGAACAAGCTCGATTATTATTTTTATTATTATTATTATTGGAAATACTTACACACAGTATGCGTTTAATTTGCTTATCCCGGTCTCTTTCTCTTTCTTCTTTTTTAATGTATACTTTTATATTCATACTTAATTTTTTGGTGCAAACACAAGCATGGTGTCTTAATTTTCATTTCAATATAACAAAAAGTGTTGCATCTTTTGCGTTGCATTTCGTGAATCTTGTTTTATTATTTTAATTTTAGCATACGGCACACCAAAGGTGTCGACGATGATATCTGGCGTTTTTTATTTGATTTTTTTTTTAATTAAGATCATAACTAAATTGATGTTGTTGTAAAAAAGAAATTCAAATTAAGGTGTATATTAAAAAAAATCCATAATTTAAATTACTTTTTTTTCTTTAAATATTGAGCAGTAAGTGACCTAAATTCATTATTTTGATTTATTAATAGATTAAGAACTGAGTTGAAATTAAAAGAAATTTTTGCATTGAACTATTTATTTGTAAAATATTTAAATTGAACAAGCAAAATTTTGCTTCAGTGTCAAATCATAACAAGATTTTATCTTAGCCCCTCCTGCTTAAACCGAAATTTGATGTTTTCTCTTTTTAACTTTTAAATGAGTAACTGGCCTTCATCTTTACCTTCATTCATTGAGTGATGACTTTTCATTTTAAATTTATCTTATTTGTTCTTATACAAGTAATTTTATTTATCTTGATCTTATTTTTTTTACCTTTAAACTTCTTTGTTCTTAAGAAACTTTCATTTGAAAATCAAATCAAATTGATGGAATTAGGTCGTAAAATTGTAAATGTAATGCAATTGAATTAAACAAAAAAAAAATTTAAATCAGAACAAATTCAAAGCATTAACTGATTGATTTCCACATTTAAGGCCACTTATCATTATTAAATTCCAAGAAATGCATTTATTTACAATTATTTTAACGATTCTCAGACGAAATCAGTGAATTAGAATTTAAAAACACTTCTTTTTATTCACACTCATGTTGATTTTAAGATAATAATACAATCAGACGTTGTTTTATTTTTCTTTATTTTATCTTTGTGCTTTGAATTGTGTTTGATTTAATCAGATGTAATTAAAGTATTCTACTGAAAAGTTGATTAAATACATGAATTTGTTTTGACTTGTGCTGCTTCTAATTTAAGAGTTATAATTATAAGATTAAAATTTGAACATTTCACGAAAATCGACGATCGTAAAGAATTTCTTCTGTCATTATTTCTTTCTACAATTGTCCTTTAACATGTTATCGATTTTCCACTCTATTTTTTCTATCGTTCTACTGCTTTAATTTCAGCTAAAAGTTTTGTGGTTAAAATCATTGAAAACATATGAAATAGCTTTAAATTACTCTAACCCAATGCAATGCTCTAATTTCAATTTCATCTTTTTATTTTTTTTCCTCACCAATAAGTTTTGAACATTTCACTATTTTCAATGCATTTTTTTTCTTTCACATTCAAATTAAATTCAAATAATAATAGTGCAAAAAAAAAGCAAATTTACCTGATTAGAATGAAATTTAAAAATAAATAAAATTAAAGCTGAAATAAAAAAAAGAAAAAGTTTTTACCACAAAAGTCAATAATAAAAATTATGCATTTTTAAGTTGAAATTTATTTTTTAAAAGCATTGAAACAAATTATTAAGATCAAATGTTTTTATAGATTGATATTAACTTTTATTTAATTTTTTCGCCAATATGTTTGTAATTTGATGTAATGCATTTATGGTTAGCAGGTGTAAACCGATGAAATGTCATTAGTTTGAAATGAAATAAAATTAAGATAATTCAATATTAGTGATTTTATAGAAGAAAGTTTATAATAAGAGGATATGTAACGGTTATAATGTCATTATTATAAGAAAGATGCAAATCTTATTATGTATGTAATAATAATACGAATAATTTAAAAAAATAATATGTGCAATTGATGGTTATGTTAGTTTACACTTTTAAAATTCATACATAAAATAAAAAAAACATGAAGCAAAAAAAAGTCGAACACATAAATAAATGTATTGTAGAACAAACAAAAGTATATTGATAATAATAATAATACGAAAAATACACATTTTTTTTACAAATACAATGCATGACTTCATTTTTTTTCTCTTTGTCTCTCTATTGCATTTTTTTTTGTTCATTTTCAATTGCAAATACGGACTCAAATTCGTTTATTTCATTCAATTAGACCTGAGTACAATGTAAATAATATGTGTGCAGCAAACAGGCATCATTAGAGATGATTAGAATGATATGGTAAAAATAAAATGTTACTACTGCATTTACTTTCATATATAGCTATAATAATATTAATAAAAAAAATCCAACAAAACTATAATTTCAAATGGAATAGAGTGTCTAGGTGAAAATGAAAGAGGTGGACCAAGCAACAGATACGAAAATTAGAATATTTTTCAGTTTTATCCATGTATTATGATAATAATTGTTTTGAAATATGCTTGAAAGAATATACTTTCATATGAATTTTCTTGCTTTTTTACAAGATAAGTTTATAATCATATGATTTTCATTTTTTTATATGAACATATAAAAGAGGAAAAAATATATGAATGTAAAGTTATTGAAAATTAAGAAAGGCTTTTGAAATGCAATTTTTCTTTATATATACATGTGGTTTGCCAAAACGAAAAACCCTTCAGCAATATTTAAATTTTAATAAGAAAATTTGTTGAAAATTGAATATTATCTGCAACATGCTCCATTTTCTTCGAAAATATGTTGAATATAATATGATAAAATGTTAAAAAAAAAATCAAATTAAATTAGTGTTAAAATCTGCACTAGAATGATTTTTTCTGTTTCAGTTTTTGCACAATTTCCGTTAAATTTTAATAACCTTACCTTATACCTTATAAATAATAATAGTAAATGATACAAAAATGCCATAAATTCCATTGAACGAGAGATCGGTCTTTTTCATTTGATGTGTATCAAATTCCAATAAATTCTCACTTTTCTAGCAACTTGTATTCACCTCTTTGCTTCTTTTTTAAATGTCCAGTTAATAAATTATTCCTCACATATCACCAGATTAACAAATAAATATAAGAAAAAAAAATACAGAAATGTATTTATAGAGACAGATGAGAAAGAGAACGGTAGGAAATCTTTTTTGTATTTATTTATTTTTTTTTAATATAAAAAATGTATAACTCTCTTGAGTGTGCAGGAAAACCTTAAAGAGACACTTAATAACTGACTTTACTGTCTCGCATACGTAAGCAAACTTTGATGTCTCCTCATATTAATTTCAATTCATTTATTTATTTATTGATCCTCACATATTATATTGCAATTTTATTTCTCGTTTCTTTTATTTTATAATTTTATATGAATACGTTTGTGTGTCGATATGCAGACACAGATTGCAATATATAACATCCGTTCGTTTGTTTGATCATGTTCACACTTTTGTGTTTTCTGCCAATATTCCAATAATCACACATAACCACATGATAGATATCGCTTCTGATCATCAATATTGATATGTTGTCTGCTTTTATGTTTATTTCTTTGAAATGTGTAAAGTTAAATTGAGAATGGAAGCAACATACTATGGCTCTTTTTGACTCTTTCTTAATCTTTAAACCAAAAAAAAATATGGGTATTTTTAGTTTACACTCTAAACAACCGAGTCTAAAGTCATACTGATGCTGCTAATTCTTAATAACTTTTCTTTTAAATAGCAAAACATAGACCATATTGATATCTACTAGCTCTATCACGTTAGGTTCTACAGGGCCAATACTGTTGTGTTAAACCGTCAAAATAGAGATAAGGGTAACTTTCATTAATGTTGTTTCTTCTGGACGGAAAAAGAAATTCTATTACGTGTATATGACGAAACATTAGTTCAAAATTGAAATTAACTTTCATAAGAAATGCCATTTGAATTGAGATGTGCTCTTAACCTTCAATTCACGTGCATTTCATTATTATCTTTAATGTATGGTAAAAACACCTTTCTCACTTTAACTTTTCAATAATATTCAATGCATGCTAATCTCCTATCTAAACACTTTGCAACTACTACTGTCTATTGTGTCTGCCTTCATTTTCGAAATAAAAGCTGTTGCCAGCACTTTTTATAAGCCACAAATTAAATGAAACAAAACAGTCTTAACAGTGTTTACGAGTTAAGACAAAAATATTATCAAGATAACATTCAGCGGTTTTTCTTTTGTAATAAATTTTATTCATTCAACTCTAAAAATATATCAGCACAAATGTAATGAGTCGATGAGTACTCTATGCATTTTAAGAAAAACATACCTGCTTGTGAAAAAAATGGCCAAACGATGAGATGAAAGAATGTGAAAAGATAAGAAACTTTTATCTAAAAACAAAATATTCAAATACCTCATTTAGTTGATTTTTTTTAAGTCTTCTTTCACTTTTAATTTGTAAGCACACACACACACACACAAAACGACGGGTCTTTAATTTTAATTTAAAACGATCCATTTCATGATCAATTAAGAAATAAACTGCTGTTTTTCCATGCATGCAAAATTATATTAAAAAAATGAACACAAAACAAACAATCAAGGTGTGACGTGGAGAGATTGCGAAAAAAATATATAAAAAATTAAAGAAGCGATCATTTAAAAAAAAAATTTTATTAAATAGTATGAAAATGAGAGAATTAACATTTGAATCGGAAGCTTGTTAATAGAGTACATTTATGCAAAGAAAAAATGCCTATAGCATTGTATCAGGTAGTTAAGTACGCGAAAAAGTAATAAAATATAACATAGTTTTAATTTAGATCGAAAGATAAGCGGTTGTTGTTGATTTTTCGCTTTTAAAAGCAAAAATTTAACAAAAAGAATAGGCGTTAAGCTATCGAATTTTAATTTCAAATTGTATCACGACCGCTTTCCATATTTATCATATTTTGTTATATCCTTGAAGATATGTAAAGAAATTTAATCGCAAATTATTATTGAAGAATGATGCCGGTAGGTATTCTTGTTATTAAATGATAAATTTCTTATTATTGCATGAATAATTTTTGGCAATAAAAGTTGAGACATGATCAAAAGAAAGTATAAAAATCTCATACTTTATCATGCCTTTTATATACTGTGAGGATACCTGCAAGGCAAACAATATTCTGTTTGAATTTCATTCTTTATACAAACAAATAATCTGTTAATTTTTTTTTCTTGTTTTTGAATTTTGTTTTTTTTTGAATAATAATTTTGAGAAATGAGAACATGAAACAATTTTTGCGTACTCTAATTCTCCTGTGGACAAGCAACAATTTTTTGTTTTTCAAGATTATAATAATAACTGAAATTGCATTGTAAATTTGGTGAAAAACGGTTGGAGCTCACTCATTTAAAATGCATATTTCAATTTCATATAAAACTTGTTTGTTGTTCTTATTCTTTTGCATCCTTTCATCATAATTTTTTTATTAGTCTTTCATTTAAAATGCTGCTGAAAATGCATTCTCTGAATAATTTTAATGAAACTTTTTTTTATCAAAAATAATGAAACAGTCACTAGATGTTTGTCCATGTATTTTAATAATTCATACATTGCAATTGTTCTTTAACTTAATTTTATGACACAACTATTTTACCATTGTAATATTGTACAAGATCAAAAATGTTGCAATTGCAATTTCAAAGCATAGTAAAAGGTAAAGTTTTGTGAAATAAATTAATAATAAAGTAATAAAATTATACGAGGAAGATCAAAAGGAATCATAAATTTGTCATTTTTGTTTGTACTTGTCGCACATAATTTGCCATCTCCCATTTGCGAATATGGAACCTTAGAATGCAAATATTCATGGAGAATATTCCTTTTTTAGAATTGCATGAAAAAAATACAATTTGTAACATTTTATACACATTTTATCATTTAAACAGCAATTTTATTATTTTTTTTTAATATTTATGATATGTTTAGTATGAATTATGTACACGGCAAATGCAAAAGTTGCCGTATTTGTTGCCGTAGACGGCAACTTATTGCCGTAGCACGGCAACTCTACGGCAATTGTACGGCAACAAATACGGCAACATTTTTAATTTTTTTTTTTTATTTATACAATATAATTTTTTCAAAAAACTTAAAATTTTCAAAAAAAGTCAAAAATTTCAAAAAAATTAAAAAATTTCAAAAATGTCAAAAATTTCAAAAAACTGAAAATTTTCAAAAATCTCAAAAATTTCAAAAAAGTCAAAAATTTCAAAAATCTCAAAAATTTCAAAAAAGTCAAAATTTTCAAAAAACTTAAAAATTTCAAAAATGTCAAAAATTTCAAAAAACTGAAAATTTTCAAAAATCTCAAAAATTTCAAAATTTTCAACAAATGTCAAAAATTTCAAAAAACTCAAAAATTTCAAAAAAGTCAAATTTTCAAAAATTTATAAAAACTCAAAATTTTCAAAAACAGTCACAAATTTCTAAAACTGAAAATTTTCAAAAAACTCAAAAATTTCAAAAAAGTCAAAATTTTCAAAAAACTTAAAATTTTCAAAAAACTCAAAAATGTCAAAAATTTCAAAAAACTCAAATTTTTTAAAAAACACATTTTTGAAATTTTGAGACTTTTTTGAAATTTTGAGACTTTTTTGAAATTTTTGAGTTTTTTTTTGAAATATTTGATTTTTTTGAAATTTTGAGACTTTTTTGAAATTTTTTAATTTTTTTTGAAATTTTTGAGTTTTTTTTTGAAATTTTTAATTTTTTTGAAAATTTTGAGTTTTTTGAATTTTTTTGACTTTTTTGATTTTTTTTTTTTTTAAATCTTGAGTTTTTTTTGAAAATTTTGAGTTTTTTGAAATTTTTTGAGTTTTTTAAAAATTTTGACTTTTTTGAAAATTTCGAGTTTTTTGAATTTTTTTGAAAATTTTGAGTTTTTTTGAAAATTTTGAGTTTTTTTAAATTTTTTGAGTTTTTTGAAAATTTTGAGTTTTTTGAAAATTTTGAGTTTTTGAATTTTTTTTGATAAAATTATGTTTTTGTTACTGAATAAATGAAAAAAAAAATTTAAAAATGTTGCCGTACAATTGCCGTAGAGTTGCCGTGCCACGGCAAGAAGGTGCCGTCTACGGCAACAAATACGGCAACAATACGGCAACTTTTGCATTTCCCGTGTAAATGTTCTATTGAACCGTACTTACTTATTTTACTGAAGTCAGTTTAAATTGTAACATTAATAATATAAAGAAATAGTAATAAATGAATGGTTCAAACATTTATAAGGTTTATGGATTAATATTGCAACGGACTTTTTAAATTCCACTCGATTGTCACTTTTTGCATCCCTAAAATTTGGTCGGTCAACTGTCAAAATTGTAAATAAAGAAAAATCTGAACAGAAATTAAACGCATTTCTAAAAAAATCTTCGAAAAATAAACAATTACCGTGATAAATCAAATTAAAAACTTAATTTATAATTCCACTCGTTTTTAATGCAAATTATTATACAAAAAGATGGATGAAAACTGCAATCTAAGTGAAAATAAACAATCTAAATTATTTTTTGTAAATTTTAAAGTTTCTGTACGCGAATTTAACACACAAACATCGGGATTGAGTATTGATTCTTTAATAATAGCTGGTGATACGGTTCCAGAATGGAAAAATGACCTTTGGCAAGAAACAAAAGGATATTTAAAGAGAAAAATAGTATTTGATGGAACTGTTCCCCAATGGTCACAAAATGAATCTCCAGATCAAGATGATTTAATTGATTTTGTTTCGTTTAAAAATATTGCAGCAAAGTCAATTCACACCTTAGATGATATTACAGCTGATAAATTACAATCCTGGAAAACAAAGTCTATGCTATTGATGATTCATGTCTACTCAAATTCAGTAAAATCGGCTTCTGCTTTTAAATTGATTCAAGACCTTTTATTAAAACCGTTTGAAAAGGATCGTTCACAAGCAATTACGCATGCAGCTCTTTCTGAAATTGTAACTCAGTTAAAAGAGATACATAAGTATCATTATATCAGTGAAGATATAAATTACTTCACTTGGGCCAATTACATTATATCTCAGCCAGCTCACTTAAAAGATGAACTTCTTCATGGACCACCTCCGACGTATTTAATAGAATTGTTCCGTTATGCTCCAACCTCTTCCGATCATATTTTGTCAAATATTCGTAGAAATGTCGGAATAGCAGGGTCTTTGAACAGAGACTATGAACGTCGAGTGAATGAAATATCTGACCTGTTTGAACAGTTAGTGAACATTGAAAATGATAGAACAATGATTATAAGTACAATCAAATCTAAATTTGATGCACTCAAAGCATTTGGAGTTAATAATAATGGAATCATTCGTAGTTTAAACGATGAACTCTTACCAGAAGAGAACGAATTAAGTCACGAAGCATTGTCTAGAGTTACACAACAAGAAGATATTGATCACATTTAAATCAAAGAATTTTATTTTTGCATGATTTCGTTTATTTTATTAATAAAATAAAAAAATTTATCGATTATTTACTCCTCACTGAGTGTAATTTCTTTAAAACCGTACCATGAAAGATCTTGATTCACTCCTGAAGCAGGGTTAAACAATCCGTTCCCAATATAATTTTGTGATCTTGTTTGATATTTTCAGTGTATTTTGATTTTAATTTTTGTTTCATTAATCCAAATAACACCTCTATTGGATTAAAAAAAGGTGAATAAGCTGGTAAAAAGATGACATACAATCCAAGCGAACGCAAATACAGTGTAATATTATGATCGGTATGTATTCTCGCTCCGTCCATTACAAAAATCGATCTTTGTCCTGGATACATCATAACCCCATTTTGTCTTTCAAGAACAAATTTTCTTAAACAGTCTAGGTAAACTTCTCTTGAAAATGTCCCTTCCGTAACATAACAGTTAACCATTCCTCGCATATCACAAAAGCATAAAAGCGAAGTCCTTGCTTTTCGGCAAAATTCTCCCCGAAAGTACAAGCGGTTTCCTCTAACGCCATAGCCCCTGGTTCGCCACATATCCGTATTGTCTATACTGACTTCATCTAAAAAAATTAATTGATGGAGCATCCATGGAATCTCATTTAATTCTTTCGTAAATCGGGCTACATCCAGTAAAGAGATTTGAAATGCACGACGTTCCAACACTTGTCTTGTCATGTTTGCCTCTTTCAAGATTCTTGAAATTGATCGTGGTGAAATTTCTTCCTGAAATTCAATAAAATATAACCGGGCAGCTTCTTTTTGAAACAAAACAGGCTTATTCTTGAATAAGCTAATGATCCAATCGCGTTGTACTTGACTAATTTTTACAAAAGATGACACTTTTGATATTTTTTTAAAATCTCCCGTTTGCTCGTAATTTTTAATCCAATTTCCAATAGTTTTTTTATCCTTATGAAAAAGACTAGCAAGATCTGATTTAGTTCTTCCTAAATTGTAATATCCATACAAACAATGAGCTCGAGTGTTGGGATGAGCATGTTTTTTCAATTCGTCTTGGATGTGTTGCATTATATTTATCTATTATAAATTTATGAGAATTAAAAACAAAAAAATTAACGATGATTGTTGCAATTGTCTTACTTGTGGTAATTATAAATAAAATTTTAATTTTTAGTTAAAAATAACACTTCCTGATCCCAGTTTTTAATATAATATTATATTTTTAATTCTTTGTGCAAAGTTTGTTTACATTTTATGAATTTCGACGGTTTTACGTCATTTTTGATTACTTCAGGATTTGAACACTAGAGTGGAATTTAAAAAGTCCGTTGCAATAAATAATTTTTATTATTATTATCAACACAAACACTATTAATCCTTATTGGGAAGATTGTATGCATTTTTGAAGACTCTCGTTCATAATCGTCATTATAAACTGTAAATTAAAAATTCAATGAATACTGATCATGAAATAAGTAAAGTACTTGAAATGTATTACTAAAAGTGCAATGTTTGAAAAGAAACATTTTAGCTCCATTTATTCAGATCTGAAACCTCATGAGCTTCTCTAGCGCAAAAAGTTCCGACCTCCTTTTAAAGAACGATTCTGGATCTATAGAACGACTGATTGACAGAGAAATAAAGTAACTGTCGCAATTAAAGCTAAAAAATCCAGTGTTGAATGTAATTTAATTGAAAAGTGATTCCCATGATAACAATCATCATAAGTGACTTAATTGCTTAAATTCTAAGCAAATCTAAAATTAACAATTAAAAGTACTTAATTAATTTAATCAGATAATTAAAACTAAACAGTTCAAGTTCATATTAAAGTTCCTTAATAAACCAATTTAATAATAGGAATAAAAGGAAACCTTATCTTGGAGCACTGAAAAACAGTGCATTTTAATCAAAGGTGTAAGTTGCTTTCAATTGTGGTGTCGCTTTCCACAAAATTTTAAATTATTGAATAAGCTTAAGATCAGCACATTTAGACATTAAACGGAGAAAACTGAAAAAAAGAAGAAAATTAAAAAAAATTAATCGAATGTTTCCTTCATTTTGGTGAATGATTCAAAAAATATCTTTGTATGGGTGTATCAAAGCGACTATACTTACCGAAGAGTATTTATGTTCTCTTCTCGTCAAAATCTTGAATGTTTCTTTCCAATTAAATTTGATCATAAATAAATCTTCAAACAGACATCCGAACTGATCTCAACATCGCATTTTTTATTTTAAATACGAAAAAAGTTAAAAAAATAATTTACTCTTATTAATAAGACAAAAGTAATAAATTGATAAAGGCAGCTCACTCTTCACAATTTAAATAATAATAAAATTAAAATAAAAACGTACATTTTATCCTTTATGACACGTCTCATCGTATAATGTTGTTGATTGAGTCCTCTGCAATGATCATCATACATTATCATCGAGGCGGGAGTGAACAAAAAAATTAAGTAAAAATAAAAAAAAAACAACAAGCAAAATTAAAACAAGTTGTTCATGCGATGTTATAAAAATCATAATAATTATATTATCATAAAAAAATGCACATTTAAAAAAAATAAAAAAACTTATAAAAAATATAAATAAAGCAGTGCTTTGTGAAACTAACAAGAATAAACGATCCAATGAACACATTTGACTTAACTGATGCTTTAAATTTAATTTATTTTTTTTTCTTAATATCTTTTTCATTTTTTCATATATGAATACGATGAGTTTTAAAAGTTAAATAATAAAAAATGGTAATTAATAAGAAGCTTAAAATAAATTATAAAATAACATAAACGGGCAGTTTTCACCGTAAGTTTATAAATATATTATTTATATTATTATTATTAAGTAAGTATTTATATATTTTACGACTCTGTTTCTGATTTTATATAAACATATAATTAAAACTATAGTGAGAGCGTAATATGCTATAATATTCACGATTCATAAAGTGGTTTTATTTTTTTTTAAGACTGACACAAAATAAAATCGTTCTAGACAGTTTTTTCTCTCTTTGAGTTTCGAATGAAAATAGGCTTAGTATTAATTCTTCTATGCTTGTTAAATTATCTTCAAGACTTTAACAGATCAAAAGAGAGAAAATATTTTATATAATAAATAAAATACATTTAATTAAATATCAAATTGTTATCTACACACGCATGTTCATGATATTATTTTCAAGATAGCAAAAAGTTTCTTTTTATATAGGGACATGTATGAAAAAATTAATAACAAAACTGTGAAGGTCATCTTTTTTCCTCAATTCTTTAACATTTTATACTGTTTCTGTTTTTTCTGTACTAAAGCTGATAATTTGTTATATGGACGTGCTAATATGAGCGGACTGCTACCACTATTCCTTGTTACACTCGACTCTTTTAATAATAATGATAAAAATAACACAACATCTTGTGAAGTGTTTTCAGTCAAGTCTATTTTTTAGCAATAATTTATTTTGCCGATTCTATCAACTCATACTCAGATACTCATACGATGTTGAAAATATTTTATAAATATTTTTAATATAAAATCTGATAAGAGGTCATAAGTTTTGAAGTTGTTAATAGTTTAGCTTGTTAAATTACAACAACAACTAAAAATACAAAGAAATTAAATGTAATGTTTTGTAAATTAAATTTTTAAATCCTCCTTTTGTATGTTACTCGAGTACTGGACCAGGATGAACATTTTGATTAAAATAAAAGTATTTTATTATTTAAATTTAATAAAAAAATATGCTTACCTTCGTTGATTTTTAAATGAAACAATAGTAATATCAAAAGTTGATTTCACGTATGATGATCTTCAGGAATTTTATTTGCAATTAAGGCTTGACTTGCTTTTTAGACCAATTATTTGAGGATATTTATGAGTTCTTGTAAAATATTTTTATCATACTTTTAATTTTTTTTCTTTTTAAATAATAATAATCATACAATATTTATTTGCATACATATTTTGTTATGATAATCACTTAGGAATATATGTAATGTTAAAAAATTCAACATGAAACGGAACGACTGACGCCAGATCATTATTTTCATATTTTTTTTGTATGTTTTAAATATATGACTTTGATACGATTTTACATCCATCATCGTTATAGCCAAAATTTTATTCACGTAAAATTCTTTTTTATACTTTTATTTATTAACAAAATAAGAGTAATTGATATAATTGCACTTGGATGCGTTATACTTTCAACGAGAGATGAAGTAAATCTGGTATTTTACATTATATTACATTTTTGTTTAGTTTGTACCGTGATGTAAGATAAAAGCGAGATCATGCAAAAATATTTATTATTATTATTAATTTTTTTGTTTTTTTTTTTAATTAAGGAATTTAAATTATGAGAAAAATAAGTGAAGGAAAATTTCAAGATCAATTTTTTGAATCATACGAACTGACCGAAGAAGAAAAGTATATATTGATATTTTTTGTCCTATCAGATCATAAATGGACACACTGATCATCATCGACGTATCATTTGAAACTGAATGCAACTGAATGCACAAAAAAAAGACAGACAGCACAAAAAGTGTCTATATCAATAATCGTGATCTTAAAATAAAACGATATGTTGCTAATAAGATAATTATGGGTAAAAACAAACAAGATGAGTTCAGTGATAATTTGTGTATATATAAGCCGTTATTAAATAATTGGTTAGTTTGTGTGTGTGTGTGATGAAAATCGATATATTTAATGAAATTGGTCTCAAGTCGTTATTATTTTATATTTTGTTTTCTTTAAATTTTATCAGTATTACAACTTGTCAAATAAATCCTTGTTGTATGATTATATTTGTCAGATTAGAATTAAGAGAAACTTACAAAATTACTAACATTATGACTATATTTGTTTAATTATTTGCCTGATTAAGCACCACAATGGGAGAGAACATTTAAAACTAACACACATTATTTTATTGTTAAAATCAAATATGCGTGACGACAAAATTAACGCAACCACGATGAAAATTACATTTTATATTGACTTTGACTTTGTGTTTATTGTGCTCTTACAACAATATCATTACATTTGAATGGTTTATTTAGCACCAATGACCAATTTATATGAAATTGTCACGGTTTGAAGGAAGAACATTGATTGCTGTGACTAATTGACTAAGATGTTTTAAATCATCACAGCTTTTAAAAAACAATTCAACTTGTGATTTCCAGCATAAAGTGTTGCTCGGTTTTTGATTGAAAGTGTAAAAGAACACATTTCAACTATTCATGTTCTAATTTATGTTAAATCATTTCCGCTTTCAATTCAAAGGAATGCGAGGTTACAATTTAAATGTGAATATTTGTTTTAACTTTTCATGTAAAACCATTGAAAAGCCCAACCTTGAAATTGTTTCTTTAAATTATAAAAACTATTTTCTCTCAATTGATATTGAGTCATTGACACTATTTATGTCCACCTCTTTCATATATTTTCAATTGAACATCTTTTACATTCTATTTAATTTTTGAACAGAACTCATAAACAACACATTCAATGGACTTGACAACTAGAGAAAAATAGAAAAGGTAAAATGATGTTACAAGTCTCAAGAAAGAGGAAAAAAAACAAGAGGATTGCATGCAAAAATTTGCCACAACATTAGCATTTTACATGACGGCTAAGTGCACAGATAAATGTCTAAAGTACCAATTTCAAACACACACACACACACAAACAATTTTAGCATACAGGAGAAAATGACATATCTATTTGTCACGAACTTTACTCTATTCCTTTTTATATTCAATTCTAATGGTCTCTCTACAGTTGATCACTGAAGTAAAATTTAGTACATCGACAAGGTTTGGACAGTATAATTCAAGATCAAGATGCAACACGTTAATGTTTTTTTAATAAGTTTACAATATAATTTGTCTGGAATATGCTAATTATTTACTATGACATTGAAACTTTTAAGAGAAAATTCAATTAAATCAACATTAAATTAAAAGTTAATGACGAAAAAAAAACGGATGAAGTAGTTCTCATGAAGAGAATATCTCGTGCCTTTAACATTCATATCAATGTTTATTAATTTGCATAAGTAGTCATGAAATTAAATTGTCTTAATTTTCTTTAAACGGCC
Organism: Culicoides sonorensis; assembly: GCA_900002565.1. NCBI lineage: Eukaryota > Metazoa > Arthropoda > Insecta > Diptera > Ceratopogonidae > Culicoides > Culicoides sonorensis. The sequence goes on from LN483730.1 coordinate 76,824, forward strand.
ATGAATAAATATTTTAAAAAACGATGAAACACTTGAGAATGCTACGGTCCAACTTTTGATCTCAAAGACTTCTAGGATCGATCGTTGGTCCATTGAGCATTACCTTTTCTCCTGTCATGCCAAGAAATCACCATCTTTACCTAGCCTTTAATTCAAATTGTTTAGCTGAACAAAAGAACATTCGACAGTGGTAATGGTGTGAATTGTGTACTGCTCCATTCAATGCTCACTCAATTGCAATTGCTAGTGTAAAATTAAGTTCAACACTTCCGATATTGAATCTGTTACGTTCACCACAAAGCTATTAATATCCGATAATACTGACTGAAATGTCAAAGGCTTGATCATTGAACTGTGATAAATCTCCAATGAAACATAGAACTAAAAAAGCAATAAACACTTCAACACACGATTACATATATACATTTGCTTAATGCTTCTCAAAATCGGATAACTTTGTTCCTTATTTGCGTCTTCTAAGTTAAAAAAAAAAATAAAATAATAATAATAATGAAAAATGCATTCAACAACAACAAAATTAAAATACAAAACGAATTAAATAAAGTAAAATAAGACAAGCACTCACGAACATCTTTCAATGACCATAGCAAAAGAATGTTTTAATAATATACCAGTAGAATCATGAACATAGAATCGAATCTTAAAAGGTAAATATGCTTGAGTATCAATTAATTGATAAAATTGCAATTAAAATATATTGAATCTATACATGCAATAATGTATGTAAGTGAGTTTATTTCTTCTCCTCCCTCTAATCATCATCGTTCTCCTTATTTTATTTGTTCTTTCCTTTTAATGTAACATGAATTCCTTTTTTTACATTTATTAAGACGATATCACGCTTTTACAAATTTAATGAAGTAGAAGCTAGTTAAAAAAATCAGGGCAAGTCCAGAAACGTTCTTGTTTTTCATTGAATATAAAACACACACACACACAAAATTGAATCGTGATGCGTGATTTTGAGAAATGTGATTAAAAACCAGCATTCAAAATGCAAAGTGCGAATAAAATTGAAATTTAAGTGCAGTAGCTAATATGTCCGGTTGAGTGATGACTAGGTTGGCGATTCCATTGTAAAATTGAAATTTATTTTGCAAGAAAAATTGACAGTCATCCTATTTTGGACATTGTCTCGCATTTGTCACACGATCCACTTTGACATGCATGCATTCAAAAATTGAGAAAATATGAAAAAAATACAAAGCATTTTATCGAAAAAGGAAGTAACACGTTTTTTTCTGTCTTTCTTTTTTGTATCACACACTTGTTCCTCGTACATTTCATCTTGTATTTATTCTATTTAATTTTTTATGCGCTTTATTCAAAAGTAACACCAGAGGTGTTGATGATATGTGTTAATTTCATTTCAATTCACAAGAAATTATTCGTTTTCTTCTTTTATTTAACCTTTTTATTATTGTTATCATTTATTATTATTTTGAGAAAAAAAAATAAAACATAAACGACAAGTAAATTTACACACTGAATCGTGTCCATTCAAAAAGTAAACAATGCATATTTTCATTTAATTTTATTCCTTTTATTATTATTTTTTATTTAAAATACATATAAATTTATTTTTTGGACTTCTTTTTTCAAGTGTGATTCTCTTAGTTTTTTTGTTTAAAATAAAACCATTTTATTTGCATTGAATCAGAATTCTTGTGCTTTTTTTGACACAAACAAAAAAATGCGACAACGCGTTTTTACACAATGAAATAATTTGCAGTAGCAATGTCATGACACAACTCATGTGTGATATGTATAAAAAGGAGAAAAACAAATGTTCAACGGTTGTCCGGTCGTGTAAGTTTTTTTTAATTTTAAATATTTCTTTATTTGAAGAGAATGATGAGTTTAACAGCAGTGATAGAAGGATATGAATTTATATTGATTAACGGTTTACATGTACCTGTCACTTATTTGTCATCACATCAAAATTTTAACAGTAATCAAGTCGATTTTTGTGAAATTTTCTCCATTGTATGAAATTTAGTCATTTTTTTTGAAAAAAGTCGGTAATTTTTTAAAAAGTCTGTCATTCAGAATCCACACGTTTTTTTGACTATTCGAGGTTTTTTCACGACTAGCTGATTATTTCACGACTTTCGAGTATTCAAATCAAAGATAAATGCACATAAACACGATCAAGATAAACTCATACAGAGCGATGAATTGAACTCAACACCTTGTAGTGGCGGATTGGCCACATTTGTATTCCAGCAAATGCCAACTGAATTATAAAAAAAGTTAGGTTCAGTCAAATATATTATGGCAATAGGCTGTCAGAAACACCAATGATAGGGCCGAAAATAAGCCTCAATCTGGTACCTTATAAACCTTTTATCAGTTTATAAAGAAATCTTCTACCATCTCTGATTTTCCTCAGTGATCTGCATCAAGCAAAAAAAACCATTTAACAGCTACTTACACGAAATTAATTTTGACAAATGTTGCAGATGATCCAAATTCATTAATTCTGAATTACTTCTCATACATTTTTTAACCGGACATCTGTTCAATCAGATACAATTTAATGAATATTGATCAAATTCCAACAATTATAATAATAATATAATAAAATAAAAGGTGATGATGGTCATGAGTTGTATGTCACTGCACCGTTATATTCCATGTTATTTCTCAGTGATATTTGCACGTATCATTTACATACATTACGAACGAATAATAAACTCTTTACATGTTCAATTGATAATGCAATATCTTTTTACAAATAATTCAATGTTTGTTAGTTTTACTTTAGCAAAATTTATTCAAATCATATATTCATTCGTTCAATTATTTGTTTTTATGTTCTTTTTTTCTTTCTGTTTTATGTTTCTTGAAATCAATAATAATTTTCCTCTTGATTTTATTTTTATTTGAAATCATACCATGAGTTATTCAATATTCAATAAAATGATATGTAAATGTTGGTCGATGATAGTCAATATAAAAAGAAAAAAATGATAGAGAGCTACTGGTAGTTTTTATGATAATAAATTGTAGGCCACTCTTTGCATATTTCTTCTATGAATTGATACTACTCTGAAATGCGTAAAATCTGGGATTTTTATGTGTATTGTTTACGTTTGTTGTGCATTATCTTACAAATGCTTTATTCTTGTACTTGTATTTTTTTTGAACTTTTATTTATATGAAATTTACATGTTTAATACTTTTTTCTGTTACAAAATATTAGTATTTTTTTTTTTGAATAATATTTACCAATAAAGTACATAGAAAAAAATATGTGAATAAAAGAAATTATGTTAATAAAATCTGCACTTTGAATTCATGAAAATATGAAATATGTTAAATTGAATATTATTTTATGTGCATTTATTGATATCAGTAACAGTTGATTATTATTCATGAAAGTGTTCCAATCGAACATATGAGAAAACGCTCCTTAAGAATTGATTCTTTTGTTGTGGGAAACAGTTTTTTGTTGCTTTGCTTTCATATTTAATGTAAATTTTATTGGAATGTAAAGATGTGTTAAAATATTTTTCAGTGTAAAGATAAGTGAAATAAAATCGTTCAAAGCATTTCTAAATTATAAAGCTCGGTGTACGAGTGCCCTCTTGGATTAAGAATCGACACTTTGAAGAATACTTTTGAACACTTCAACAATGCATCCTCAGAAAATGCTGCGATCCTTCTAGGAATCGGACGTATTAAGGCAATATGATAGCTTTTATACTCTCTTCAGTGCACAAAAGCCTTACAGCCTTCAACCCTCACACTATTGGGAATTTTTTGTCTATGGAATTTCTAAGTAATTTTTTGTTTTGCTATTTAAAAAATTTGCCATGTCTCCAATTTTTCAGGCTCCTAAAAAAACCTTGAAATTCCGCTTAAAGTAAAAAAATTAAGTTATTCTTTTTAGGAATCAATTTAAATAAAAAATGTTACATACTCACCTCCTTTGTAAATGTTTTTTTCATCCATATAAATTCAACTGAATGATAATTAATTGTGCAATTTTATCATCCAAAATCAAATAAAAAAAAAATTAATATTTATTGAGCCAATAAAATTCACACGTAATTCAATAAATTTCTGACTTTATTGTTCAAACTCACTAAAAAAATTACCAATACCTATAAAAAAATGAAATGAAAAAAAATTAAAAATAAATATCATAAAATATCGAATTAACGGTTTATTTGGACAGTGATTGAAGTTAATGCAATTCAATTTATTAATTTCACACCATGTAGACAACAAAAAAAATAAAATAAAATAAAAAAAAATAAATTTAAGCAAAATGTGTGTAAATGTAAATTGACACCCAATTAATCATGTCGAGACCTTACTTTTTTTTTCAAAAAACTTAAATTTAATACATTTTTCACATCACCCATCATCATTTTTACAGATCGATTGATAATTTCACTTCAATATTTGTTGCACTTTATTTTGTTACTTGTGCGAAATAACAAATTATTGATTATGTTAAATCGGAATATATTTATAATGCCTTTCGCTACAAGAATTATAATAATAAAAGAATTAAAAAGAGAAAAAAAGGTACACAGAATATTTAATAAATAATAGTTATAAAAATTTTTTATAAATATGTTTTTCTTGAAAAATGATGGTTTCGCACATTTCACATCATGTATCACATTTTATTTGCATTCATATTTCAAGACATGGTCGCGCAAGATACCGAGCACTGAAATGCCTTTGGTATTTTTTTATTCTTTTAATATTAAAGTAGAAGAGAGAAAATTGTTGTTGTTATAGTTAAAATGTAAACGAAGAGTAATCGTTAAATTCTTATCTAAAGTATCCATCAGAAAATAAACAGATAATTAAAAAAAAATTCTTCAGTGCCTTTAAACTTCAATATGATGTGAGTACTGAGACACTGGTCGATTAAAGTACAAAAAACTTTTTATAAAAATGGGAAATGAAACATCAGGACAGCGGTTTATATGGTAATAAATGCAATAAATATTAATTTTTACATAATAATTATTTTTATTCTGAAAATTTTTAGCTGTAATTAAAGAAAAAAACAGGAACAAAAAATTCTATTGTTAAAATGATGATGACGATTCTAGATTATAATTATTTTTAGTACATTTCCATGCATAAATTATGAATATATCCGTCTCGCACTCGAAAAAAGATTAAAAGACCTTGAAAAATGTTCAAATGTCGTGCAATACCAAAATATCTTTGATACGGTATATGATTTTGGACTGTCTATGAATGAAATTGTAATAAATAAATTACTGTAATTATGATAAGGAAAATAATAAAAAAGGTGATATTAAAATTAACATTTTAAAAATTAAGGTAAGTACTATTTATTTTAGAATTCATTGAACTATCATATCTCCTTAAATGATAATCATAAGCAATGTGACCAAGTAGAAAAAAAATATATCAATGTAGAAAAACAAGTGTAAGTGAAATGCCTTTTCGTTATTTTATAAGCAGATGTTTTTATGGGTACGTAAACAACCAACAAGGCGTGCTATATCTTTATTATAGTCATTATACACTTCCTTTGAGTTCTCGATGATCAGTATTTTGATCATGCGATGTTTGTTAAACAATATGAAGTTAAATTAAAGTTTTCGTAGTGAGTTTATATTTGATAAAATTGGGTCAGTTATTAACAAACTTAAACCGCAAAACTTATTTTTTACTTTTCAATGTAAAATTGAAATTCATAAACCAGAAATATTCAAAATTTACTCCAGGAATCACTTAATTTATTACTTTTAGTTGAAAAATGTCCCGTTAAAATTCAAAAGATCTCATATGATAAAATATCACGGGATAAAAATGCAAGTCATAGATTCCTCATTTTAATTCAAACTACGCATTCTCAAAATAAAAAAATACAGATCGTTGAAGTTTAAATCCATCTAAAAACAACAGTTATGATTTACATTTTGTTCATTCATACTGAATAATTTGTTGCAAAAAGATTGACACTCCATTAATGCATTTAGATTACTCACCTCTTTAAATATTACACACAGACACACACATGTACGATAATGTGATGAAGAAAAAACATGATAAAATCCTATTACACGTCACACACTCACATTAAATCATTGCCATTTCTTGTTTTACATATATTGTATAACTTGATAACAAATCAAAAAAAATATGTTGGATTGACTTTGAAAAATTGTTAAAATAAAATATATATAGTGAATATTCATAAATGTGTGAAAAATAATTACAAATTAATGGATGTGTGCTCTCTGGAACGGTAAATTTTCTTCTTTTTGATCAACAACATCACATGTGTACATTGATGTGATTAATATTGAGTGTGAAATGTTATTAAAAAAAATTAATAATTTTTTTATTACCAATTTGCTCGTTTTTTATTTCAATAATAATTATTAATTGATTGTAATCTTGAACGATAAGGCGGATGAACAGGACATTTTAAAGATTAATAAAAAAAAAGAAATGATTATTTTAATATTTGAAGTATATATGTCTTTTTAAATTCAAATGAAGAGGAGTTGTTCATGTTAATTTCAAATATTATTTTTTTTATTACCAATAATAATTTAAAGGAATGTGACATGATGATTGTTAATATTTTTATGAGTCAATCAACGTTTGTGTGAAATTTAATGTGAAATATTAAGAGTGTCATTAACATAAAAATAATGTATACACTTGTCATATCATAACGTCTAATGGCTTTGCAATGATTTTTTATAATTTTTTTTCTTTTCTTTCATTTTTATTTATTTTTTTCTCTTCATTTATTGAGGAGGATGATAATATTTAACGTTTTTTTTTATTATTAATATAACGATTTCTTATCAGTGTTTTTTTCACAATTCAGTGAATTTCAAGATCATAAAAATTTCTTAGTAACGGACATTAAATGACTTAAACAAATAAACTACATAAATTAAGTTTAATGTTCAATTTTTGCGATTAATTTTTTTCTTCATTTTTATACAACAAAATAAATAATATATGTCATCAACTCTCTCTCTGTCTTTCCCTCACTGATATCATTTAACTTTCATTATATTTGATATAAAAATTTATAAAGATAATTAAAATATCATCATCTTGATAGACGACAAGTTGCTTGTCATTTATTTTTGTTCGATATTTGTTGCCTCATCTGATTCTGAATAAGAAAATAGCCAAGGTAGGCAAAGACCGATATAAAATAATAATACAGAAGGAGTCTTTCTGAATATAAAATATAATAAATTATAGTGTAATAATTTCTGTCTCAACTTGACTTACATACACACAGATTGCAACTTTCTGATTGTATACTTGAAATTCTTCGTAAATTTGAAATAAATTAATGAAAAGATGTTAAAATTGCAACACAGGAAGATATCAAACAACGGTAGCTATGTAATTTTAAATAAATTAACATACAATCATTAGTCAATATGAATTTATGGTTGTGTGCAACTCTATGTGTGTATGATATTTAAATAATTATTAACATTATCGTTTAATATGATTGTGATGTATTAAATATTTAGTTTGTGTCATAATTGGAAAACTTGTATCAAAGCAGCTGGTTATTTTGTTCTAATTGAAAAATAATTGTCAGATGAATAATTTTATGATCAGATTTAATAGATTTGGTTTCAAGATATATCACAGCAGCGTCACAACGACGGAGATAAGGAGAGAAGGTTCAATGTGAGTCTCAGTTAAGTTCACGTGAAACCCTGTAAATTTAGAACTCTTCGGAATTTCTTGATGCAGATTAAAGTGTCCACAATATGAATCGATAGGATCGAGATCACGGCCGTTTTGACATTAACTGAGGCAAATTTTTGAAGGTGTCGGTGCTTAAACAATCAAAAACTTATTGATTTCTCATTCGATTCCTTATTTAAATTCAAAATATTAAGTCGATCAGTGGTTTATCAATCATTGAAATTTTTTGTAGTTCAATTTACTCTAAAATTAATCACAAATTTTCATTAAATTCATATCAAATTAATAATAAATAGAAAATTCAACATTAAAATTTATCAACAAATTCATTGCATTTCAATAAAATTCATTATAAAAAGCTCTTCATGAAAAATTTTCAATTTAAATAGTTCCAATTACTCATTCAAATAAAATATCATTTTCTAACTAATAATAATAAATAATAAGCATATTTTTCAATTTAAATTGACTTCCTATCATGCTGCACCGTTCAATAGACCAAATGAATTGAAATGAAATGAAATTAATATTTTACATACATAAAATATCTGTCATTCATTCATTTTAATACACATAATTTAATACTTTATTCATTTTTTTGTTTTAAATTTATTATAATATTAGAAATTGAATAAACAGAGACAGCACACGCACAAAGATACTCGTACATTTATTTATTTATTTTGTGTGTGTCTGTAATTAAAATATCGACATGATTTATTATTATTCTCGCAAACATGTAATCATCAATATTAAATTTACATTAAAAATGCATGTGATTACTCTCCTTTTTTATTTTCAATTTACTCTGTATCAGAAAAAAGAATAAAATGGAATAAAATGAAATGAATCTATAATTTTATTTTAAATCGCTTCAAATTCCGGTTTTGTTCTAATACTTGTAGTGCATTTGAAGAGACATTTGATGGATTTAAGTTTTAACTAGGCTTAGTTGTAATTGTGATAAGTAATGGCTTTGAAAAATGCATCAAATAATAAATGATGGGCATTAAAAGAGTTATCCTTCAAATATGCCACTACTGTAAAAAGTGCAAATAATTGCAATTCTAATAATAAATGGAATTAGTATATGTAAATGACATTTTGACTTTTCATCAATTTGTTTCGTGTAGTTGCGCGGAAATTACAATTTAATTAATCATTTATTGTATTGAAAGAGGCTTAAAATTATTATCATAGGAATAAAATGGAATGAGAAATCCATAAATAAATAAAATAAAAATAGATTTACAAGCCATAAAAGGATCTCTAAGGTGTTTCTTGTCAGCTACGGTGAGACAAAATTATTAGAAGTCGATTAAATGTGTGTCTTGGTTTTTCAATTGAATTCAGTTTTTGCTTCCAGATCCTCATAAATGATCAAAAATTATGTCGGCCATTTTGAAATTTAGCATTTTTTCTGGGTTTCTTAACAGAAGCACAAGCTAGATTTTCCAAGTATTGTGAAGAAGTCGATTATATCTGAAGAAATTTTCCAACGCACAACCTTCACTTCGTCAGTTTTGTATTAGGCTGCCATTAAATTTTAAATTTAATAATCACATATTTTGTGCGAAATTTTCACAAAAATGTCTTCCATTTGCATTGCATGAGTAATCAATATAATTGTAGTAAAGGGAGGAGCATCTTAAAATTTGACGAATTTCAGAACATATGCGTTTCCACAAGTTTTTTTTTTTCATTTTAATATATTGTGCAAACAAACAAATAATAATAATATAACAACACCAGCATAAAACAGGTCGGTTCTCTAAAAAAATTAAAAAAAAACAAGCCAATCGTGAATGCCCAGTATTTTAACATTTTAAATAAACACAAGAGTGAGAGAATAAAAGTAATTTTAAGAACTCACGCACATTAAATGCATTTCAATGCAGATGTGTGAAATTATTTTAACATTTAATTTAAGTTTGGACAATGAACAATTATTACGGCCATTATTATCATGTGTGTATGCATTTATACAGAGAGAGTGTAATTATCTCCAAAAGAATTTTGTTTTCTTCTAATGCACTTCCCATTCTTTAAAAGAAAAATCAAAAGTAAATATTTTAAGTAAAATAAAAAATGAAGGTAATTAATATACACTTTGTTCTTTAATTTTTTTTCCATTCTTTGAATGATGATTTAATACGTGTGAGTTTATTTAGTTTTATGAGATGAGAATATTATCACAAAAATATTCTATTGATGAATGCGGTACATTTACAAAAGGCATGAAAATTTTAACGCATTCTCGTTAATTGAATTGCTAGTTCACGACCTACACCATGAAACTTAGAGTCTATCTAGACCACATTTTACTGTTGCATAATCTCACTAATTTTACTGGTTAAGTTGAGTTAAGAGATTTGTTCCACCTTATTTTATTAAATAGCTGTAGATAATTAAACCAAAAACAAAGGCAAAAATTGTTTGAACAAATAAATAATAATAATAAAATGAAATGTACGTGAAAAGATATTGAGACAGAGAGGGAAGAAAGAAAAATTAAGCGAGAATAATTTTTCAATGCAGTGTTAAAAGTAATAAGTAGCGGCAAATTTGTATCATCTCGCTTTCTTGAAAAGATTTTTGTTTTTGAAATGTGATACAAATATACCAGTGCCGACAAAGTAAAAATTTTTTGATACAAAATTACTTTGTTACTTATATTGGCAAAATACTTCCTTGTATTGTTGGAATCATGTGTGTGGAAAAAAATTGTGGGATGTTTTTGACAAATTGTAAGTTTCAAATGAAGTTCGTGGATTACTGTACTAAGTCAGATTAGATTTATTGTTACCAATAATTTTCTCCCTTCTTAAAACCATTGTCAAGGTCCATGCTAAATTCAAATAAGTTAAAGCCATTAATATTCATAATACAATTTTATACATATATTTTATGCATATAATGCTATCTTGTCTAACTAGCATTTTCTATTTTGGATATTTTTTTAGTTTTGACCGTTATGCAATTGATATCTTAAATTATTCTTAAATTTAAATATTGATCCAAATACCAACTCGTTCATTACAAAATCAGGTAAAAGAGCGGTCAATTTCAAAGTATCACCGCCATCACTCACTCTTCTGCTTGTCACTACACAATGATAATTTGTTCCAACACATACCGTGAAATAAGTCATCATAACTTCAATTTTACAGGGAAAGAAAAGGTAATCATTCAATTTCGAATAATTTCTCCTTAACTTTTTTTTGGTTTTGTTTCTTTAAATCTCATTGATTATGACAGATGAGTTGTAAAAAGTATCACTTTACCATACATACTTTGTATGACCATGTATATTGAATTGATTTTCGGATTGCAATTTCAGTTTAAAGACTGTCAATTGTCAGTTCAATAACCCAAAATTTTTCATTTTACAAACAAAAAAATAACTCTAAAAATGACTGATGATGAACAGGATTTTTTTTCTTTTTTTTCTTTCTTTTATTTTTTTATATGTATAATTTTTTCTTCACTTCTGTTACAATTCGTTGATGCTCAAAATGCAAAACAAAAATTTACTTAACAACAAAAATCAATTTGTTTCACATTTCACAAGGCTTGTTATTATAATATTTATTCAAATATACACGTACACGGACAAATATGTGCCATTAAAGCAAAATGTGCGAAATTGTTAAAGCATTAATTTTAACAAAATTTTAAATATGTTAACTTTGTTCTTTATTTTATTTCATACATTTCTTTTTCTCTCATACTGATATTGATGTTGTTGTGTGTGCTCTGGTTTTAAACATTTTTATAATCAATATGCAATCAAGAGTGCTTTCCTTTTTGATACTTGTTTTATTATTTGTATTTTTAAATATAAAACGAGGACGTAAATTATTATTACATTGTTTTTTTTACTTGGTTTTAATATTACTTTAAGAAAATCATTTGTCTTCATCAATATTCTTTTTGAATAAAAAGAGACGTGAAAATGTAATTTATTTATATTGAAATGGACTCGGTTCAAGTGATTTTTTTGTGATAAGGAGAGTATTTTTTTTCAAAAAATAATACAAAAGAAGGGTTCAGAAAATAAAAACAATAGACTTTTAAATAAAAGAAAGCTTTTACATCAATTGAGGTCAGTTTCGAATATTATTGGATCTTTTTCTGTTAAATCTCATTTTAATTTTATTATTAATTTACTTTAAATTTCTTTCAGATGAAATTTCAAACAAGTGAAATATGCAATTGAATAAAATATAGAACACAAATTACAAATTTAAATTTTTACAATGCTACATGTAAGCTCATTTGTTTTCCTAGAAACACACAATAAGTGTGGAAAATTATCATATAATTAACAATTAGTCACATATATTAAAACTACTGCTAGTAATAATGTGCGTTGCTGAATGGGAAAAAGTGGAATATATTTCACAGTCTCTCTGAATGAAAATATGTTTTAAAAGAAAGATATAATCCTAAAATAGTACTTAAATGTTACGTTCATATTTGCGTAATTTCAGGTAAATATGTCTAGTTTTTTATGTGAATATGGTAAATGTACAACTAATTTTCTCGATTCTGTTCATTAGAAGATGAAGTATCAAAAAAAAAGCAATAGAAGAACAGTTTCTCTATAATTAATGCTTATATGACAGAAAAAGGCCTCATAGGGGCTTATTAACTCCTTTTACATATTCATGAAGGATTTTTAGAAGGAAAAATCCTCATAAAAGCCGAGTCATTCCATTCAAATAATCCATCAAGTATTTCTGCAATTATGAAGGCTTCAAAAGAGCTAATTCACTTGATTAAGGTCTATAAAAAAGCCATTTTCCATCAAAATATTCATTAAGTAACAAAGAAAAGGACCTCAGAAGATTTTTCACTCAGTCTGTAAAGAAAGGCCTCATAATTATTCCATATTCAAATCATCAAATAAAACGCTCATTCAATTTTCTTCTGTTTTCCTACAAACAAAATTAAACATATCATTATTATTGTTCAATGGCATTAAATACAAATAACTTAGATACATTATAATGATGCATATAACGTGTACCCGTACGTGTTCGTGTATGTAAAATGAATATAAACACAAAAATAGTGGAAACAATTTGATATAATTAAAGTATATAGAGTAACATTTTAACTTACATTATTAGTATACAATATATTCATGTTTATTTATGTTGATTATTATTATTATTAGAAGACACTCACACGGCTTGAATTTGAATATCATTCGTTTTTGCTTACACACCAAAGTAACATATTATATTATCTTTCACTGTTAAATAGTCATATTAAATTCTGTTTGTTTATTAATTTATTTGTTTTTCATCGTTATTACTTAAGTATAAAATAATATTATGATTATTATTCCAATTCTATAAACACACCGAATCAGTGAATTAGATTGATTAGTGAAAATATTTGGATAGTATTCCTTTGTTATATTTACTGTAATTGACTTTAATATTGAAATTGTTATGAAATCCTTTAAAAATGTTGTTTATATAGAATTTAAATTAAAATCAGGTCAAAAACACACACACACACAGAAAATTTGATATCATTTCGTTCTTATCAGGTTTCATGTAAAACATGATTTGAAATTTAAAATAGTTGCCAATGCAAAATTTCGTTTTGTTACACAACATTAAAATATGGTAACTGTGAAAAGTTTTTACAAGCATAAATGGTTTAAAATTGTAGAAATGTTATTGTGTTATTGCGCCCTAAATACGCGCATATCAAATTCTAAATTTACTTACATCTATTATATACGATATTTAAATATATAAATTTTTATGCAACACTGGACTTTAATAATAATTGTAAATATATGCAAATTTGTGTGTTACTGTTTTGTGTTTCAGTGTGTGTATCTGTAAGCACATTTTTAATATCGAATGCTGGAAAACTATTGTTATTGTAAATTTTTAAATATTTTTTTATAGGCCTAATGTTAAAAAAAATACGTATCAACGTCTGATATCAGGAATTGTTCGCATTTTAATTTTTTTTTTTCAAATATATTGAACCATAAAAATATTTTTTATGAGATTTTGATAATTAAGTACGTGAAACTTGGAAATAAAAAAAATAATGTTAAAAATTGATCTGTTACAATATAAAATGTGATTTACTCTATTAAAAAGCTGCTGATACTCGGTTTAAGCAGGTTTTGTGAATTCTTTTCGATATTCGTGTCAGATTTATGTCTTCACTTAAGGTTAAGACTATTATAAAATAAAATTATGATTGGCGACTTCAGAAAAACGAGATTTTTAGGCAACTTACCGATTCAGCTCTTGTTTTGGTTCAGCTCACGCTGAAATGGTCGGATCAGCATCCTTTTCGTAACCAAGCTAATTCAGTAAAAATTTTTACACACTTGCACATTGATAACTGTTGGCAATGGTGTAACACCCGACACCAAATTATTTGACATGAATAAACAAAACACAATATTATATAACAGATATGATGCCTAAAAACAGCCAGAAGCCTAAAGTTGCTGCTGTTATTTCATTATAATACTACTTTACTGCAAAATATTACTATTACATAAAATAATATGATTTTCTGAATCGATTAAAATTTGAATAGAAATTACAACAATTGTTGACTAACAACAATTTATGCGTCAATTTAGCCTACAGCAAAGGGCCAAGAGGACAAGCAACTGGATTACAACAATTGGAGTTGAGGTCACATTGAAAAGTAGTAACAATAAAAATGGAACAAAACTTTATTAAAATCCTAAATATTAAATGGAATCCATCGATAAATTAAGGTAATTATTCATACAAACTTTTTAAGAATAATATTGAGAAAACTGAATTCAACATTATTTTACTTCATCACATACATGTACGTTCAGTTATTGCAAAGATAAAGTCACAATTAATTCAAGTCCATTCAAGTTTTGTTGTTGAAAAATATAATAAATGGAAGAGAAATGGCACAACACACAAAAATAAACAACCAGAAAATATTTATGCGCATATGTAAATCATTATAACGGCAAATAATGCAAACAACGACATGCTTTCTTCCTCTTCCCAGTAAACATAAACAGCTAAATGTATTTATTTTACTTCCATATCACAGTAAATTTTTTTTGGTGAGCCCATCAAGACAAGATATAAGACACAGTCTTAAGGTATATGACAAAAGTACTTTATTATGATTGGGATTAATGTAAAACAATTTATATTTACCAACATTCTTGTTGAGTTGACAATATTCCAATTATTATAATTTTATTTTGTATATTCTTTTTTGCCTGTCCACTTTTTTAAAAATTTGTATATTTTTTATCATTTATAATAATATTTTTATTATTATTGTTATTGTTGTGTTGGAATTGAGTCTTTTAATTTTGTTATTGTTATTTCAAAATGTTCAGTCATTGTGTCCAGATAATTGGGCGCATTCCATTTTTCCTATGGAAATGTATGCATTCCACTTACATTATCAGGTCATTGTTTTTAATGCATATTTTTATTGCACATGTTTGATTAAAATGTTAGTATCATCATGAAGTGAGTAGTTATTGCTTGCTTTGAAAATATGTGCTTTTGATTGATGGTTTCATTTTAAATTGTAAGTTTTAGGGTAAAAAAATACTCAGGGTAAATAGGAACTTAAAATGGTAGTGTGTGTCTTGTTTGCATTACGGTTAACTAGTGCTATAACATAATCAGTTCCTATGATGATGCACATTTTAACTCTTCCATCAAAAATAACCTAAAATATCGAAATATGTCAAGAAATTAACATCAGAACATTAAAAAAAATAAGTAAGGAAGTTACAAGTAAGAAAAAATTCTCATAATTACCTGGTAAAAGAATTCAGAAGAGTAAATTATGGTCTGGCGCATAGTAATAAATATTTTCGACTTATCCAAACACACCAAGTACAAAAGAAAGAATTAACAACAAAATCAGCGTAAGATAATCCTTCCTTGACTCGATGACCTTATAACAAGCATGTTATCGTTAAATTTTAACATCTTATACCTTCTTTGCTTTCCTTCTACATAATGTGGTTTTTTCATCTGCTTTTTAACTCTTTCATTACTTCTTCTTTCATTTTACTGTCAAGTATGCATCCTTAACATGATGCTTGACTAACTAGATTATTATTATAACAATTTTTTTTTGTTGTGCTCTTTAAATTATGTGTACAAAAGTGGACAAGCAAAGGATTGCGAATAAGAAGAACAAGAGGTGTGTGTGAATAGAAAATGTAAAGCAAGAGGGAAAAAATGCGTTAACTGAATGCTTATATAATGTAGTGTAACACTAGAGAACTTGAGTAAACTATTCAAAATAAATAAACAAAGACGAAGAGTTTTTTTTTGTTGTTAAAATTTTATTAAATAACAATCAACACTTTTTTAAATTAATAGGATGAACATGATTTGTTTAAATGATCTAATTAAGTTAAATACAATTTACAGTCATCCTATGACAAGAATATTTGATGTATGAATGTTGAAGAGTGAAAAAAATCTACACCTCTTTACACGCATTAAACACGACATATTCTGATGCATTTCAGTTTAAGCTAAAGGTAAGAAAAAAAATAAACATCGCAAGAAGATATCAGTTAATGAATGGTTTCATGTAAAAATTGTATATTATGCGAATGCAATGTAAATAATATCAAATATCTTTCTGTGCTCTTCTTTTAAATTAAATGTGAAATTCAACATTTATTAATAAGAAAAAGAACACAAAGAGAGAGTAACATACACATCGAATCAACACACACATTATTTTTAGTTGAATTGGTGTTTCGCACGTTGTTGTTTATTTGTTGCGCCCTGTTTAATTTCCTCTTCTTGTTATTTTTTTTGTTCATCTGATTCTCATTATCACATCGCATAATAATTTAGAAGTAGTAGTAAGAGTAGTAGAAAAAATGCATTGCATATATTTAACAATATCAAGGGAAAATAAATAATAATAAAATAAAAGAATGAACAAGATCATGATGAGGATGATGATGAAGAAGACACATGAGTGAGTGTGTTTCTTTAATTTTTTACGCGTCAAATATTTAATCATGTTTATTCACTGTTAATTTCTTTGAGCGTGTGATTGATATTTTGATTTTTCTTTGCTGACAGTCAACGTGTATCACAATGTGCTTTTCAAATGTGGCTGACGGAATTTTCTTATATATTTCTCGTTGTTTTGTTTTAAAAAAATATAAGGATTGAATAAAATATATATTGAAGAAAAAAAACAATTTGCATTGTATTTGCCTTGCCATTTGTGTTGAAGGCAGACGCAATCATGATAGTTTGGAATGGGATGAGCTCTGAGAAGTGTCAAGTTGTTTGAATGGTGATGAATTAAATATGTCGACAGATTTCACAAGAATTTTTGTGTGTGTGATTATTTTGAAAGCTTTCTTTTCTTGGATTTTCATTCATTTTTTTAACAATAAATAACTTTAAGCAATATACTTTGGGTTTAGTTCAAAAAAAACTGTACTCTTCTTATTTAGGTTTATTCTTACCGTGTAGTGTCAACCGAAAACAAGTTCGTTTCACCTAGAAGGCAATGAATTTGTTTCAAAAATCTTTCCTGGATGATTGATCACAAAGAATTAGAATTTGCTTGCACTTAAGCGATAATTACATGATGGTAGTGATTAAATTATTACTAAATGTTGTCTGTATGATGCCCAAACCAGAATCTTTAGATGCCAATATGTTGTTGGTACGCAGATTTTGATTGCCCGAAATCATATTTTGATTGTCAAATCAATTGTATACAGGCTTGATATAATGTACGATATAAATTCCTTTCTTTGTGGGAAATCGAGTAAGGATTCTGTAAAAGTATTTGCTATATTTAATTTTTCAAATTAATACGTTAATTATGTCAAGTTATACAAGTGAGACATTACCAGTCACAGTTTGAGCACACAAAAACACAAAACTAGCAGTTTAATGTTAATATCATCAAGTTAAATCCAAATTCTAAGAAAAATCTTTTCATTATCTATTATAAAAAATATAACAGTAGAATTATTTTGTTAAATCATTTGATACAAAAATCGCGTTTTCCCCCCCATTTGAGCTGCTTATGAAAACGTTGTGAAGTGAAATGAAGTGTAAAATGCATGATACTTAAAATAATGTATTTCAGGTACTTTTGCCTGATAAGCATAACTTGCTTACTTGTTTTCTGCGTCATTTTGCATGATTTACTTTTGCTTTTTTTTGGTGTGTTCTTTCGTCTTGTTGTTGCTGATGAACATTCTGTTTCACCAAGCACATTTCCTATCATAGTTTTAAATTTTTCATATTCATAGAGAAACGAGTAAAGAAACATTTAATAATAATTCATTTTTTGTGTGTATGTTGGATTTGCAATCACATAAAGCTAAGGTGATTTATTATGATATCATCGGTGTGCCGCTGCTGTCGTTGCTTTTTTATTTGTAACAAAAATAAATGTTCCATTTTTGTAGCAGCAAAGGAGATTTGTAAAAAAAAGTTGTATGAAATAAAATCGTTATAAACGACTCTTCTTCTATAATGTGGATTAAATATTTATGTGAAGGAGTGATAATTTACAACAACGAGGAGAAAAAGAAATAAAGCAATAAAAATAAACATACAGCTTATAAAGCATTGATTATGATTTATTTATTTAAATATTCATTGTTCATACACTTATATATAAGGTTCCAGGGATGAGTATACGAAGGGGTCAAGAGGGAGAAAGGGGTGTATAACATTTTTATATTTGTATATTGAAATAAATTTTGCAGTAAATTGAAAAAAACCTCCTGCCCTTTTCAATTTTCGCCACATACAGAAAATTCTAATTACGTTCCTGCACAGAACCAATTTAATAATAATATTTTTTTTTTTAAAAACTCCAGAAACGGTCGTGATGGATGATGATTGCTGAAGTGATTTCATGATCAACTGTAATATAATTTTCTCATCATCATCATCGTATTTCATATTTATACAGAATTCTTGAACGCAGTCAGGACTATGCGATGATTGACTCTTGTTATGCTTCAATTTAAATTCTTCAATTTTTTTATTTATTTATTTTCTTATGCAAAACTATAATTTGTTTAAGGAACTTCTCTTTTCTATGATTATTATTGTTATGATAAGCATTAAATCACAAAATTGTAGAGAAATATGCGGAAATATGGTTGAAAAATTTTAATAAAACTTGACCTTACATGTTTAGTTCTCACTAAGAAAAGACAACATAATTATAAGAAAATTGATATCTTAATTGTTTTGATCATATCATTTTTTTAAATTTTTCTATACAAAATATTTCGTGTTTGAATCAAAATTTTATTTTCAATGCAAGGTGCGTGTGATCCATGATAAATTTTCATCAAAATCCATTTCAAAAGTTTTTCTTTCTTTTCTTGTTTTTATTTTGTATTAAAATAAAATCCATTATTATCATATAAATAAATTGAAATTTGTAGCATTTTATTTTGCGTGTATGCAAAATTTAACCAATCACACATACACACACACAAACACACACTCATAAAATGCGGGAAAAAAGTTTAACTTTTACGGTTAAAACTTTTGACATTTGGAAATTTATACATATTACAAGTTGATCGTCTACTCTTTTTCCCTTCCTTTTTTCTTTAATACACACAAAGATGGTGTTTAAAACTGTAACATAAACTCGGTGAGAATTGAATCTAGTATATTTTCTATTTGTTGTTTTTTTTGGTAGGATGTCCATTTAAAATTCACGGAATTCACTCATAATGACTTTAAACTATTTTTTTTGGTAATTTTATGGACATGCCAAGGCAAATGATACCAGGTAAGTGTAAAGGGTATTCATTACCAATATCACGTAAATTTCTTCACTTTTTTACGATTTTTTTTCCTGTTTTTGTTACTTTTTTATGTCTTTTGTTTGGAAAAGTTGCATTATTAGCAGAATTTGAATAATGTCAAAGTTTGAAA
This sequence comes from Culicoides sonorensis, assembly GCA_900002565.1. Classification (NCBI taxonomy): domain Eukaryota; kingdom Metazoa; phylum Arthropoda; class Insecta; order Diptera; family Ceratopogonidae; genus Culicoides; species Culicoides sonorensis. Next base: position 96,512 of record LN483730.1, read on the forward strand.
CTTCCTTTGAGAATAAAAAATTGAGAGGAAGGGATGACATCCGGTCTTGAATTGATATTAACAGTATATCTAACGAATAAGTTTGAATCATTAAAAATTGAAAAAAAAGTTCAAAGACTTCTACAATTTAAATAGAATAAGAAAACGACCTTTAATATTTGACTTACAAACTTTTCTAGGCCAAGTTCACACCTTTAAATTACAAACAACAAAGAAAAGATGCCAACTCACCAATATAAAAAATATTTCCAAATATATCACAAAATATTATTTTAACAAAGTTCTCGAATAAACATGCAAATTCATTCAACACCTTTCCCCTGAACCTTATAATAAAAATAATCGCATAACAATTATTGTCAAGTCATGTTCGACATAAACACAAAATTAACCACATATATGATTAACTATTTACCTACTGGCACTAATTTCGGGTCAAATTTAAATCACAATAAATACAAAGTGTAACATTAACCTTGTTTTTTTCATAAATTTCATGTCAAAGTTACAACAAAAAATCTGCTTTAACATATTCATTATTTTATTTGCCTTCACTCGTATCATTAAACATTATTACATGATTTGTTATTTTATTAAATATATTTTACGTGTGATTGCAATTTTTGGTTATTATTATTTTAGTGTTAATAATAATAAGTAATTTTGGTAATAAACAACGATTAAAAAGTTTTAAATGGGTAGTTTTTTGTTGAAACTAAGCCTTTAAGCGTTTTTTTCAGAGAAAAAAAAGTAAAAAGTTTGAAGAGTGAATTCAAATTTACTGGTCATTTAACTTTTAATTACTATGGTGGTGTTATATGTGATGTAACTAATTCAATCTGACTTCTGGGCCAAAAATTAAAATTTAAAAGTAACAATCATGATTTTTTTTTGTGTTGTGAACGTTATTGGATTATTTTTATTTTGAAGTGTGCATTTAAGTGTTTTATTGAAAAGGTCGACAATTCGCTGAAAGTGTTTGGAAAAGAAAATATTAAGAGTTGAATCGTAATCGATGGAAATTCATTCTTTTTGTAGAACGAAAGGAAGGGAAGATCCTTTATAAATACAATGTCTTCAATGCCCTTTGGTCAAATACCAATATTCTAGTGAATCTGTCTGAATAACAGAAAAAAAACTCTTAGCGATCAATTATCCTTCTCTGTTTGCTCTAAAGTGGTAATATAACAAAAAAATTACCATGTTCATGGAAGTTAAGTGTACTATTATGACACAATATATTTTATTTTAATAAAATAATAAAAGGTCAAAAAGTGTATTTTTGAAGTGAAAAGAATGACAACATTATTAAGTTGATGATGAATATATCATAAGAGTTTTAAGTGTTGAAGACGCACAACACAAAAAAAATATAACATTTGTAATTTCATTTTTTCAGTGTCATTCATCACTTCATCTTCGGGTGCTTGTTTAGTGTCTTTTGAATGAGTTTTGTTATTTTTTATTTGTATTCATTGAACTTGTATAAAGTTATTTTGACAATTATTATATGAACTAAAATTAAAATGATGAGATAATTTGTATGATGTGTCAAATAATTGTTTGTACATTTTAGCTAATTTAATGTTCACATTTTTTTATATAATACATTGGCATTAAGAAAGCCCTGAGCAAAAAATTTCTAATACATCACAAATCAAGTCATTCAACCTTGCCGTTAACAAAAAATTACATTGATACACACAAAACTAATAAAACATTTGTTTTGATTAATGATTGGCTATCAATTTTTCTGCAAACCCTATAATCTTAAATGAATATCTTGGTAAATATGAAGAGATTAAATTGTTTTTTTTTGTGAATGCGTGTGTTTGTGTGTATAATACATTTTTTGTTTTTTTTTATTAGAAGTAAAGCACAATCTCAGACTAAATAAATTATTGTGTAATATCTCTCTCTGTCATTTCAACTGTGAGTATATTTTAGACAAACAAACTTTCACTTGCTAAATATTGGCCATTCTCTGTCATTTATATCACTTTGAAAACAATCATCATAACTTTTACACGCATGATTCCAATGACAACAATCAACAACTTAAATATAATATTAATAATAAGCCATTATTCTTCTTTTTTGTATACAAAGAATATTAAGAGAGTATTTAAATGATTAATTGGTTTTTTTTTTATTTTTATTTCAAGACAAATAATAGTCTTTTGTTTTCATTTGATTAGTTTTTCAATTCAACTTCAGCTAAATTGGTTAAAAGTAGCTCATTTTTGATCTAATTTTGAAGATAAAAATGTTAAAAATTCAATTCAATTGTGGAACGATTGAAATTTGATTTCAAATCTTTAATACTCAAATTTTTAATGGGTAACCACATCATGTATCTTAAAGCGTATATCAAATAGCTAATCAGAATAAAATGATCTATCAGTCTTATTTTATCAATGCGTGCCACTAAATCCATCGCCTTTTTATTCATAAAATTTAACAACGTCTTTCGAGAAATGAAATAATAACAACGACGAATTAAATCAAAATTACTTTTTTTTATATCCACACACATACTCGCATCTGTTTTTATTAAAGTTAAAAAAAATTACACATTAAATGTTTCTATAACAAAAAAAAAATAATAACATTTTTATCTATTATTGATCTGGAATTTAGTAATAATAATAGCAAACAACAAGAACTACAAAAATATGGGTAATACATGAAATATACAAAAAAAACTAAATTGAAAATTGAAGAGAAACAAATAATAAAAACCACAGTTGGTTGTAGTTTTGGCTTTATTGTCGGACTATAGATGATTTTTTTTAACGTTATATTAAAGTAATAAGAATAACAACAACAATTTTCTGTTATAGAATCTAAATCATTTATTTCATGTAACAGAGCATAAATGATGAGGCACCAAAAATATTGATCAAATGAATCAGAGATGGTCAAAGTTTGGTTTAGGAACCGTTTGTTGGATTAAGTTTAGTTCACATTGCTAAGAAAACTATAATTAGAAAATGTTGCTGAGCTTTGGTAAGTGTTGTTAAAAGATATTATGAGTACCAACTCGATTTTATTTATGTGAGAGCCTATAAAAAAACCCTTGGAAATTTATTATATCTGTGAATAAGCTTTTAAATATTTGCTATCATCATTTAACAGATGAAAGCAAGACTGGCGTCTAAGAATGTGGAAAAATATTATAAAAATAGAAAAATATAACTGTAGTATATTTAAAAATAAATAATTTTTAATTTCTTTCTTAAATTTTCAAAATATGTGATCAGAATTCACTGTCGCTAATGATAGTCCTCAACATATCTCATGATTCAATCTCTCACATGCAAAGATTGATTGATTTTAATCCAACATTTCCCATGTCGAGACAGACCATTACTAAAGAGATATGTATAACAAAACTAATTTTGTGTAACAAACATTGTAACTGTACATTTTTCACTTAAAAAAAAAATAATAATAAAAAAATTAAATTCAGTTCAGATAAAACGTGAAGCCCAATATAACAAAATTCCATTGTTAAACATTCATAAAAAACTATTCTCAAATTTATATACTGTATATTTTTTTTTATTTTTGGTTAATGTACCGGTAATGATTTTGATTCATAACCCATTTGAATTACTTCTCTCATACATTCATGGAATCAAACCATGCTTTTTTCTTCTAGGCTTATACTCGTAATATTCCTACCGAAAATAGACACTTATAGCCACTGCCACATTAAATCAACATTAAAATGAAAACAGTTCAGTGTTTAATACCCAAAAAAAATTTTAAATAGAGCAACAAACATAACAATAAACTACAAATGAACTATTTGTTTGATGTTGGTGTTGTGTGTTAGAAAAATAAATAAATAAAAATTGATAGATTTAGTATTGTTCAATGTTATTTTTTAATTTTGATTATCGCTATTGTAGTGAAGTATTATTATTATTTTTTCTTTCATTGAAGGAAAAAAACATAAAATAAAAAATTATAGTAAATCGATCAAAAATTTATGTTGAACAACATTTTTCAATTTGGATTAAAATGAAATTTGAAGTTGAATGAAATTAAAACTCTTATTTGAAATTTGAAATGAAAGTCAAGGTTGATATCGAAAATTGAGTTTTTTTTTTCATTTAAATTTTAATCGTTTTTTGTCAACGATTCCTTATTTAAATATACGGGTAATAACCAGACTGAATTGAGTGTTTATGGCTTTCTTCCTATTTTGACCTTTATCATTAACATTTTGCGTGTTGAAGCAACATACATTTTTCTATTAAATGTCTATTTTTGAAGGAATTTGTCATCATAATCAAGAATAAAATATGGTTAAATGTAAAAAAATTGACAAACTTTCTATTATTGTAGTTCTTTGATTAAATAAAATATTAAGTAAATTAGTTCAGACCATTTCATGAAAACAAAAACACGTCATTGAATAAACACCATATTGTTATCATATTTATGAGGTTGATGGTCTACATTTCGTCCATCTATTTATCCTGAGAGTCTTATCCACTGTTGACGTAAATGCTTTTTTTTTGTTAATGTTTTTTTACCAGTAAACGGTTAGTTTGAAAACAAATCAAATGAAGGTTGATATCATAAAGTATAGTCTTTGGTGACAAATAAGACACAACATCACATAAATTACAGTGACAACGATATTTTGTCGAGACCTTGACTATTAACTCTATATAGACGACATATGTCGTCGCTTATTGTACTAAAAACAGTGAAATAAAAAAAAGGAATAGAAAGAAAATACAAATAAAAAAGGTCTAATGTTTAATTTTTTTACAGCTTTTCAGACCTTTTCCAATACATTTTTTAACCTGTACGTATCTTAAACGAACGCACACCTATCTCAACATCTATTTTTTATTTATTTATGATATTGATGTTCTTCGTCTTTGATACAAAAAAAAATAAGTATAGGGACTTGTTCATTTAAAATTGTATTTCAATGCGACATATTTTGTGATTATCAATAAAACAATAAAGTAATAAAATAAAATAGGAAAAAAACGTAAGTTTTATATTATATTAGAGAAGAAAGAGTGAAGAACGGTGACGACTATTGTAAAAATGCTAACGAGCTACAACTTTTTTAAAATTATTATTATTATTTTATTGTACATCGAGAGTATCTGTGTGTTTCTGTTTCTAAATTAAATGATGTTTTCTAGTGTTTCTTTTTTTATTGCTCTCGAAATAAAAATAATAAAAAAAGTCAAACATGTGACCATTATTCGGACATTTGTTGGTCAGGGCCCATGAAATGAGACTTAAGTGGCTTTTGATTTGTTTTAAAATTTTACGATAAAAAAATTGCATATCGAATAAATAAATATACTTTTTGTATAGTTTCGATGAGTTTTTGTAGAGTTTCGTTCAGTTTTTTAGAAGTTTTTTGCAAAGTTTAATAGAGCCCTGGCACAAAAACCCCCTTAATCCAAGACTGCATCGGCCTCCTTTTAATATACATTTAATTTATTATTATATTTATTTCCATTATTATTTTATTATATCTCAATATCTGAGTTCTTTTATATATTTTATTCATTTTAGAAACTAACATGTAGCTCGTTGTGTTGAGTAATAATTTTAAATTTAATTAAAACTGTAACAATGCCGCGTTCAACGGATATAATGATGTCACAGGAAGAATTTATGATGTGACAGATGTGTCAAAAGTATTTTATTATCTATCTCTCTTTATATATTTCCTCATATATTTGATTATTTATTATAAATTTTAAATAAATGAAATACAATTAATAGAAAAATAAACAAATAAATATTTTGATCGGTTAATTAATAGTAAAACAAAAACTAAAAAGGACAGGAAATGAACCATGTTTTTGTATTTTATTAATGAAATTAAAATAATTGGAATACCATGCTGATTTAGTTACAGAATCAACTCATCTTAATCCCTTGAATTATTTTGAATAAACATAACATTGAATAAAAAACTATAAGTGGCAATAGTTCAATGTTAGTTTTAATGTAACAAATGCTTAATTTCAACAACAAAAAATTTAAAGGGGAAACAAAAACACAAGAATCATTTTTGCACGATCAGTCAATTACAGAAACGACCAAGTTCAATACCAGTTCACAATCAATTCAAATAATAATAAATATAAACCAGTATCTTTACATTCTTATAAATATTGAAAAATAATAATAAGAGTTAAACTTACAACGTTGCACATTTTGTATAAATCATTTTTCTTATGAGGTACGAAAATTATTACATAAACGTCGAAAGATATATATTTTTAATTTTTTATATTATTATTATTATATTTCGCATTCATATCATTTTTGTTTTTATTTTATATTTTTATTTATAAACACATTTTTATACAAATAACAAGCAATTTTAACAACTTTTAACAACTTGTTTGATTGTGAACAGCAAAGAGAATAAAATACCATGCAAAGAACCATCATCATAACAATTTCACGGCCATGGTTATTTAACTGTGTTTTTTTTTATTTTTTTTTAGCTTACTTTTAGTTGATTTGGAAAAAATTAAAGAATAGTGGGAGCTTATGCTGTACGTCCGTACGTACGTAAAAAACACACGAAAAGAGAAAAATCCCAAGAGTACAGAAAAGATCCTCAAAAGCACAGAAAAATCCAGAAAGACAAAAAACTCAGGAAACACAATAACCCTTAAAGAACCAAATTCACAGAAAGCACAAATAACCCTAAAAGAACAAAAAATCCATATAGCACAAAGAATCCCAAAAAGCAATAAAAAAACTTTCAAAATTAACGAATATTTTCATCGTGTTTTACAATCCATGTCAATACGATCGTGTAAATCATTCACAATAACTTTCTTCATTTTCCTACATTATTTAATATCAAGCTCAAGTAAGTTAAGAATTTATTTATACAAAAAGACGATGATTATAATAATAATAATAATGTATTTCAATAATAAAATTATTGTGATATTTTAATGTTATTTTGCATGTGCAAGCACTGTTAAAGACCAAATTAATTTATTTATTGTTTATATTCTTATTTCATTAAAAAAAATAAACGATCAATGAATTTTAATGTAAATTCATTTTTTTTTATTTTTAAAATGTGTGTCAATTTTGTGACTTTTTCACCTATCGTCATATATAAAAATGTTCATAGTACCTCATCAATCATAAAATCATGTAAAGTTTTTATGCATTTTAATATCCAATAAATTGCATTGAATAATGAATCATGTTTACCATCGTCATCTTAGTCATCATAAAATAAAAACAAAACACAAAAATATAAATAAACATTGGCATGCTTTTGTAGAGATTAATTATTATATGCATTTTTTGCAATTTAAAAGGAAAATAAATAAATAAACGGTTACATTCTTTTGATTATCTTCAAGAAATTAATACGTATTATTTCAATGGTTGTATGCTTGTGATGTATGAATAATGCGATTGTTTTGTTATATTATGAGAGATTTAAAATTAAAATAAGAAATTAAATGTGTGTGTCTGTTAATTTTTATTATTACATGATAAAATGAAATAGTGTAGCAAATCAATGTAAATTCCATTTTTTTTTTCAAAATTTAACTATGGTGTATAGTTAGTGAAATAAATTAACATTCATCGTTTAGATATGCCTTTAAAAATTTTGATTGAGTAGGTCAGAACTAAGTGTTGAGGAATTTTTAGTTGGTTTGTGAAAATTTACGTTGTAATACTACTGTAGTCATCTTTATCATTGTATTGTATTCTAGCTTTCAACTAATGTTTCACATCCATTATTAGAATCTGATCTAAATGAAGTATCTGATGTGAAAAAATTAAATTCTATTTAAAAATAACTCAAAATTACAAAAAATATTCACAAGGTAAAGAAATGAATAACCTAACTCTGATAGTTCCTTGTTATATTATTAAAATAATGATGTCCAATTTTTCAATTCCAATTTAAGAACTTGGATATCTCAATCGTCATCGTATGAAATGGACAGTGAACACACATATTAAATTGATCACCTTCAAAGAACGGAACCAAAATAACAATCTATAATGATAATAATAAGAACATTATTGTTATATTTTTATTTGCCAAGAGTTTATCTTAAAACTTTTTTTATATTAGAGCGGGTTGAATTTTGATCTCGCTTTAGGTCGTTCCACACCTCTATTTAAGACATGACCTTTCCTTGAAGTTCACTCCAAAAAGTAACAAAATCGACCCTACCTTGGAAAACTAACACACATCCATAAAAGAATACTTTGTGATAATTTGAAAGCAATCTATATAAACGATCAACAAATCATTCATTTATTTCTTTTCGCCTTTTTTGTATTGTACTTCTTCATTTCTAATTTCATACACATGTTAAAAATATAATAATAATAACAACATTCATCACTCATTTATGTGAAATGTCGATAATTTGAGTTGTGTTATTATTTTTTATTTGTCTAAGCATCATTTTTCCTTTAAATATATACACAAAATGTGTAGTTAGAATTAACTACCTTAATTTTCGGTTATATTAAAACCTATTATTATTAACGACTTGTTATCGCATCTTTGTGTATGATGTTGTATAATAAAATTTAATCAAGGCGCCCTTGTTCTTGTTAAATTTGACCTTTATTAGAAAATAATGAACCGAAAAGAAAACAGGACATAAAACACATTCCCATAAGTCATCAAGGAAAACATATAGCTAGTGGCATTAAACATCATCTTTTTAATTAAAAAATAAATAATAATAATGAAATGAGATGAAAAGAAAAAAAAGAAGGAAGAGTATAAGAAAACTCGCTTAAATCCGTACAAGATTCAAGTTTTTTTTCCATGCATATCTTCTGCATCAGATTAGTTCATTTAAATTGACTTGTAGAACAACATTTGGCATATCATTGGTCTAACTAATAAGAATTACATTCTTACAACTAAAAATATTGTCATGAAAACTGGAACTTTTTTATGTTATAAATATTCACAATTATAAAAGAATTATAGCAACATCTGTCTAGTATGTTGTCTGTTTATTGCAAAAATACAAACTTATGTATCATTTTTTTATTATTATTATGGTTGTGATTCTATTTGATTCGTGATGATAAGACAACTGGATTCTTGTTGATAATTATTGTCGGATTAGGTTGAATTGAATTAAAAAAGGTATCAAGTGTATGCGAAGAGCAAAGTTATTCAATTTAACATTCATCCTGTTCTCAGTTGAAAGCCAAATTCGGTTTAAGAGGTCGGTTACCTTAAATTTTTTGTATATAAAATTGAAGTACGATTCAAATGTAAAAACTTACCAACTGAAAATTTAAAAGTCCCTGGGTAGGATGATGATGATTCAATTTATTGTGAGTTTAATTAATAATCATTATTTAACATGAGACTTCAAACCTGAATAACTCTGCACTTTAATGATAATAATAATAATGACTACATGTTACATTATATAATTTTTATATTTTTTTTATTGGAAATAAAAATAACTGAACATAATTTTATTGGTATCGTATTTTTTTATCCGTATATGGGTCTTGATATGATAAGAAGTATAAGAAAACAGATAAGATCATGTATAAAAATAAAAAAAAAAATGATTATAAAAATATGTTGATGTTCTAGATCTAATTAATGTTTTCTTCTTCTCTTTTGAAGGGAGCTGAGAAAATTATCAAATGAAATTACAGTGAGAAAAAAAAACTTATTAACAAAAATAATTCAATATCAGTTTCAAGTAATTTTTTTTGTTAAGTAAAAAATTTAATAAATCAAAATTAAATTGTAGGTGTATGAAATAAATCGTTTAATTTTAGTAGATGGTTAAAAAAAATATGATATTAACCACCCATAAAATAAGTGTTCAAATTATCTGCTTCTTTTGAAATTAATAAAAAAAATATTACAATTTACTGTGAATTGAACTATAGATGTGCATTTGGATTGCATTTCATAAGTGATATTTTAAATTCTTATTTACGTAAATACCAAAAACCAAATTAAAACAAATACCAAAATTTATATAGAAATAAAATTTTTTTCAGCAAAAAATAAAACAAAATGTTATCAGCAGTAAAATGTTAAAGAGACTCACTTTCAGTTTGTACCCTGAAAAGCATTTAACTTTTAAATTGAAAACGAAGCAAAATTACACATTTTAAAGGAAGGTATCAATGTCATCGACAACAGCAGTAGTAACAACTTATCTCCACGCACCTTTAACATTTTTTTTATTGATTTATTTGTTAAAGCTGTATTGATTGACTGACTTTTGCATTAAATTTGATTTCTTATTTAAATAAATTATTATTAGTTTTTTTTTTTGAAATTTAATTTATATATTGTTTATTTTTACGATCGATTGACTCGATTTGCGTATAAATGTGACAAATTACTGGTAAAATTAAAATTAAACAATTGATCTGATTGATGTTTGATTGAATTTTTTTAATATAAATATTTGAATTAAGATAAAGTTGCACAGTTAGATTAAAATCATAGAAATTTGGACAACATTTGAATTCATTCTAAAAACTCGTTTGAATTTTTTTTTTTAAAATCGGACAAATTTTAATCAGAAGAATCTCAATATCACATGTAAAATGAGCCGTTAATCGAAAATATTCGTAAAACTTTGATCATTGTAATCAATTTCAGTGATCTTCCGATTTTCATCTCACAGTGAAAACTCAATAAATTATATTAAAAAAAAATTGACATATTCATACTTTTTAATGCAAAGAAAAGAAAAAAAAACTTTTAATATTGAATATCTTTTACAGTACAACAATCAATAAATTAATGCCAATAAATAATACGTAAAATTTACTTTTGTCAATAAATGAACGAACACTCTAAATTTACGACGGGAATTTTCAAATGAAAAAAATATAAATTGAAAACAAATTTTTCCGTTTAGGAGTCAAAAAATCATGTTTTCGCATGTTTTAGGTAAAATTTCCCGAAGCAAAGTTGAATGAATTCAAATGAGTTCCTTACTGAATTTCAGGAGATCAACTCAACTCAACTCAAAATTTTCAAAGAACTCAAAAATTTCAAAAAAGTCAGAAATCCCAAAAAACTCAAAAATTTCAAAAAAGTCAGAAATCACAAAAAACTCAAAATTTTCAAAAACCTCAAAAAACTTAAAAATTTAAAGAAAAAATTACGTTTTCTTGATTTTCGTTCCTTCTGCAGATGGTATTTTTAGAATATTTTGATAACACATACAATAGTGGCGTTATTCATATATAAATAGAACGAAAAATCAAGAAAATGTCATTTTTGGTAATTGGGACCGGCATTTCCCTGTTAAAATGCATGAAAATAATGATGCAAAAATTTAGTTTTGACGTTTCTCCAGATGGTATGTTCAAGATATATTGTATAAACGGTGATTCTTGCAACTGAGTAAATTCGAAAGATTGTCGATAAGCAGACCTCCGTTTGATAGTTAACCAAACAATAAAAACGATTTACAAGTTTATTTTTCCAAAAAAATTTTAAATAAATTATTAAAACTGCTTGCAAAGGCATTTGTTTTTTATTATATATAAATGAAATTGTAATGTCTTCTTATAAGTGTATCATGGATAAATAAAATAAAAACTGTACTGCAAAAGAGTGTTTTAATCAAAACATGTAAATTTCAAATCATCAAAATGAACTTCGAAAACTGCGCACTTGTTGAAAATGAATATCGAAAACTGCGCAATTTTCGAACATAAATATCGAAAACTGCGCAATTTTCGAACATAAATATCCCAAACTGCGCACTTATCGAAAAATAACATCGAAACTGCGCACTTTTCGAACATTGAAAATTTTTTTAAAAATCAACCTCCTAATGTTTATGTTCTTCTGTTCCTGGGCCTCAGATTTTTGATAAAAAAATTTAGATTTTATTATTTTACTTTAAATGTACCAGGAGAACATAAACATAAGGAGGTTGATTTTTAAAAATTTTCAATGTTTGAAAAATGCGCAGTTTCGATGTTATTGTTCGAAAACTGCGCAGTTTTCGATATTAATTTTCGAAAATTGCGCAGTTTTCGAACATGAATATCTAAAGCTGCGCACTTTTCGAACATTGAAAATTTTTAAAATTCAACCTCCTAATGTTTATGTTCTTTTTTTTGTTCCACAATTTTTTTTTTGTTTTTGAAATTTTTAAGATTTTTAAGGTTTTTGCAAACTTTTGAAAACTCCTGAACTTTATATTGTCATCCCAGCATGAAATTCTAGTGCGCCTCTTTGTGATATACATATTGGAGCATAGAAAAAAAGTTCGCACAGGAAAAGACGCACAAGAATTTAGTGCTCCGACGATAATATTTTTTTCATTCGAAAAAGGCCGCGACGGAAATAGTATTTTCGATGAAACAGACGTAAAAAGTGATCACAGATCTGAAAACACACAAACACACAAAAAAATTAAAGATATTATTCACTGATTATATCACATAAAAATGCTAATCTCATCAAAAGTCAACAGTATTACACTGTCAAACACGGCGAGGGTCATATCAATCTGATGGGAAATCCTTTTGAGGTCTGATAGTACTTCATAAACCTTGAACTTTCCCGTTTACAGTTTGGAGCTAGGACATCTAGTTTTTTTTAATAATTTTTTTAAATTTTGAAGATTTCCTCTTATATTTACTATGTAATTTTTCTTAGTTGTATTAAATGATGATGAATAATTTTCGTTGATTTGAATTTTTTGTTGAATATTATGCAATATATGACTTTAAATGATATTAGATTTATTTAGTTTATAAATTTTAACATACTTTAGACCAATTTTAAAGCGAATTTTCATAGAAAACATTGAAAAATCATATAATTTCTCAGTGTCTTCTAAATAAACCATTAACAAAATTAATAATTTTTTTTAAATGTGTCAAACTTTATTTTTTTTATTTAAACTATTTATTTGTTTAAATAAAAATATTTTATTTTTTATCATAATTTGTCTGCTTTCGGTGAATTAAATCTCAGTTCTAAGAGAAGTTTCCAACAATATCGGCGCAATTTCTTTTGACAAGTCATATTTTGCATTTGAAAAAAATACCATGATTTTTCTACAAAACATAAGTTTTTATTTGCTTTGGAAGTCATATATGTGAGTCATAAAATGTATCAAAAATATACGTTTAAAAATGTATACTTATTACGAATCACTTAAATAAAATCTTAACATTTTTTAGAAGGCATTCATGGTTTTTCAATGTTTTCGAAGAAAATTCGCTTTAAAATTGGTCTAATGTATGTTAAAATTTATCAACTAAATAAGTCTAATATCATTTTAAGTCACACATTGTAAAATATTAAACAAAAAATTCAAATCAACGAAAATTATTCATCATCATTTAATACAACTAAGTAAAATTACATAGTAAATATAAGGGGAAATCTTCAAAATTTAAAAAAATTATTAAAAAAAACTAGATGTCCTAGCTCCAAACTGTAAACGGGAAAGTTCAAGGTTTATGAAGTACTATCAGACCTCAAAAGGATTTCCCATCAGATTGATATGACCCTCGCCGTGTTTGACAGTGTTATAATATAAATTACATTTTTAAGAACATCAAATATTATTATTATTATTTTATTTATAACTGAGTCAGAGAACGAATGATCGCTCTTTTTGATTTGATAAAATTTATTTATTTATTTTTTGTATTTATTTGGGTCGATTTTTATTATTATTATTATTTACATTTTGAAAAGTTATTTGTGTATAAAATTCAAATTTATATACACTGTCAACTCATCATTATCGTGGATTTTTGGTGGTTTAATTTTATGTCTTGTCTTGCCATGTCGTTATTATGTGCCTCGTTTGCACCAAAAAAATGAGTGACACGAAAATTGAATATTTTATTGTTGGTTATACATTTGCCTAGGAATTGAGAAAAAAAAGATGAAGAAGTCGTAACATTATTAGTTGGTGGCAGTAAAATGATAAGATAATGATGGATAATCTTATTATATTTAAATTTTTGATGTTATTTGTATCTTTTTTTACTCTGCTTTATGTTAATAAATTTATTATTGATGATTATTTCCGTAAAATATATTTGAAATTATGTATAAATTTTGTGTGCTCTCATTTTTTGTTGTCTTTATAGATTAAATTGGATTATTTTATTTTCAATAAGATTTAACCTTGAAATACTGTTTTCAATGAAAATAATATAAAATCTAAGTAAATAAAAGCAATATTGTAACGGTAATATATTTTCGAGATTCTTTCAGTGCTTTTAGGTAAACAATTGACACTGAAATTGAATCAAGTGAATTTACAGTTGCACATTGTTTATTATACCAGCATCAAAACTGATTATTATTAAGGTCTTTCTATCTCTAATGCTTAGGAAAAAGAAAGCAACCATTTATTTACCTGTCTGATAGTAATTTTACATTTTACCAGCATAAATATAAAATAATAATAAAGTAAAAAGTCACCACATATGTGAGGCTTGAGTGTCTTACTATTATTATTATAAAGCCAAGAATTCAACCTGTAATATGACATTCTTATTGCATTTATATAATTTTTTTGTTTCTGTATATTTTTCTAGGTTGCCTTTAAATGTAGTGAAAAAGAAGGCGTACGAATTGAATCATAAATAAAAAGCTTATTTTATGTATACATTTTTAATACAGAAGAAAACAAGGAATATTCATTGTCAGCTACTTGACTCTAATAAAGTGATGAGGTGAAGTTTTGTTTAGAACTGAGTGCATCATCCAATAAAAAATAAAAAAAAAAATATAAAACAAGAAATAAAAGTAAATGCTTGTTATTATTATTGTTATTGTTTAAACATGTATTATTTTTAAATGTTACATGGCATTGTCACACATACATAGATGATGCTGGTACTTATGAGGATGATGATGAAGATGGTAATCTATTTAATAGTTATGGCTTACTGATGTGGAATTTACGTTGAATGAAAGACAAAATGGTAATAAATTTTGTTGCAATCAATTTCTCAATTAAAATTCTCACTCAATTATCAATCTTTATATCATACGTGTAATATGTGAGTGTGGTGGACGGTACGTTAAATGTAAAAGCCTAAACCTTCAATAAAGTTATTATATCTTGTTGTAAGATTTTAATTGATGATTCAAGTTCTATTTATTTGTTTTTTTTTTAAGTGGAAGGCCAGTTTTTGCTTCTCTTAATTGTGATTAAAAATGAAGTTATTTACTTATTTTACTAGTAAAATTTCATTACTCATTAATAATTCTGTTTAATATAAATTTAGAGACATATCCCAGGTATGGATCTTTATTATTATTTTGGATGAGGTTTCAATTTTTGGATGAAATTATAAAATAAATGTTAGTCACATTTTATATCTAAATTCTCCAGCCAAGAAACACCTTCCGATTAAACGATGGTCGTCTTTCATTGATCCTTCTAATTTTTTCAAAGAACAGTTTTTCGAGATATTTTTCAGATATAAAATTTGATTCAAAAAAGTGAAATGAACGAAAACTTGGAAAACTGTTGATGGAGGTTTTTGCAAGTCTGCTTTTTGCCTTTAGATGATTCAGTAGTAGTTTTCAAATGGGCAGATTTAGGTTGTATTTGGATTTTCTGAATCTTAAAGGAGTGTATCTAAATTCAAGTAGATTTTTTCATTTTGACATCCGTGAAAACAATCTTTCAAAAATTCCTAGTAGAGAAAAATAATTCAATAAGTCTAAAATTAATTCAATAAATAAAATACATCCTTCTTAATTGGCATCAAATGGCGTCTTTTGAATATACTCGTCATCATCATCACAGAGCCTCAGCCTCGATTGCCTCATTAACAGTTACATTTACATAGAAGTCAAAAAAAAAAATATTTTCAATTAATCTCATATAAAATATCAATTTAATTCAATCAAATCACATTAAACATTGATAAGCCAATTTGAATTCATTTTGTTGACAACTTTAAACTCCCTTCTTTGTGTTTACTGTTAAATCTTTTCAGTTCTTTTCTTATTCAATTACGACATAAATTTAAACCACATTTAACCATCATCATAGAAATGTAAAATTTTTTTTTTAATATAATAATCTCATGACATGTATTATCACTCAAATACTGACAACAATAATTGTATCAGTTTTGTGTGTGGTTGTAATGTGATGACTGACTTTTTAATTTATTACGTATTGAGTTTGTATAAATTTTTTTGTTTCATTTTATTTTATATATTTTTTCACATGATATATTATAAAATATTGTCAAATAAGACAATCTGACAGACGCGATTACTTCTGAAAGACACTGTCAACAAAGTTGAAATTTTTTGATACATTATTAAAGCATTGTATCACTCGTATTTAGATAAAGAAATTAAAAGAAAATAATAATAAAAATAAAAAAAAATAGAAATCAAATTGAAATGTCACACCTTTCTTTCATGTGTACATACATTTTTAATATAAAATATTGAAATGTAAATATAAAAATATAATCGGAAAGATATTTAGAGGTGTTAAAGGTATCAAATTGCAACCTGTTCAATAATAATAATAATAATAAGTTATGTATATACAAGCGGTTATAAAAGTCAATATGATTGGACAATAAGGCCGAGGAAAGTCTTTCATACTTTTCCGGTTATTCCCCACTAAAAATTTGCCGAAATTATTAAGGGGAGTATATTTTTTAAGTATATTTTCCATAAAAAAATGTTATTTCTTCTCTAACTTTGCAAATTCTACAAAAATGAAAATCATCCAAGACAGACATGCTCTTATGTTAAAAAAAAATCTCAATTCTCTCCTTCCCCAGAACAGTTTCAGCTGGCCTTTTTAATTTAATTTTTTTTTTTTATTTTCTTCTAGATAATACTCTCAACTTATCAAATGCGTATAGCTTTATAGAATTATGTACAAAAATTTCGATATAAACATTCAACTAGAAATTTTAGTTTATATTATAAAATTTTCAAAATATCACGAACTGCTGTGTATCTATACACATATTCGGTCGGTGTTTTTCAGTCGGCGGAGTTATTGTGAGTCGGTATTTTTATGGAGGGATTTTATAATATGCTTTTTTAAAAAAAAATTTCCTGTAAAAATATACTCCTGAGTGTATATATACTTTCCCCCCCACCAAGATTTTTGAAACGAAATTAACCGGAAAAGTAGAAACGACTTTGCTTCGCCTAATAAATTCCAGATAATCATGTCATTTTGATAAAGATGACAAATAAATTAATAGGCTTACAGAAATGACAAATAGACCGATGATATCGGTAAAATGCCAAAATAAAACAAAAATTTAAATTTCGTTCCTTCTTATTGAATTGTGTTGTAAAATGTGTTAATACGAATGAATTTTTTATATTTTTTTTTGTCTTTTGGTTATCGAAGGTATTTGATATTTAAGATGAAAGCAGCTAGCTCTCTTGGACCGATTTTATTATTTTTAGTACCGTTTTCACTATTCTCAACCCAATTTTCATTATTTTCACTCCTGTTTGCTCTTTTTGATTCGTTGGAAAAATTCTTAGTACCGTTTAAATTTTTCGTCTCAATTTCCATTATTTCCTTTGCTTTCTTTGTTTTTGATAATTTTATTTTTAAAATTTTGACCCACAGTGTAACCGTGTCAAAACGTCAAATTCCAAAGTGATAAGTATTTAATATCAGACAGTTTCACATTCTTTTCCTGTATTCTAAATTTATCATATTCGATTATTAAAATTTTGTATTATTAAATTTCATATATGCTGTATGTTGAAGGTGATTAGAAATTGTCACAAATTGTAATCTGTTTGTCATTATGACACATTCAATTCATCATGTTATAAAAGAGATTATTGTACCTTCCTAGAATCTTTGAATGTTTACAGCTGATTGAATATTGTTACATTTTCGGTAAATAATCGCATTTTCATCATCAAAGAAAAATTTAACACATTTTATTCAATTAAGGCCTTACTTTTTTCTCGAGCTTTAAATTCTTCTCTGTATTTTTTGTTTGTTAAAATTTTTTGTACAGTTAGTACACTGATTTATTACCGTAACAAAAGAAATGATGTTGAATATTATAATTTTAATCATATATATTTTTTCGTCGTTTAACCAGGTTGTTGAGTTGTGAGTCTCTTTAAGTAGCATATACGCATAAAATATATCATTTAAAATAAATAACCTTTTTTTTTTTATATCATAAAATGAATAAAAACAACAACAACAAAATAAAAAGCCTCGAGGACATTTTTTTCATGTTTGTGTGTGTGTCTGTATGTGTGCCGGTATTATGCGTAAATAATCAATTGTATGACATGACATATGTGCATTACACATATCGCATTAACTTGTCTTGTTAACTCTTGTTTCTTCTTTTGTAAGTCTGCATTGCCACATAAATTAAACTGTTCGTAATCAATGTTTTTATTATTATTATATGATATAAATAATTTCAAATTTAATCCAAATCTAAATAATATTTCAACACATGATCAATTTCGTTTGGTATTACCTGAGCTGTATTACATTAAATGTGTAATTGGACTTCATATATGAAAGTGAACTACTAATGAATATTATTTTTTGAAACAAGTTGTATTTTTTTCATTATCTATTACATTATACACAGTGAATAACAACATAAAATAATTAAACCGAAAAATAAATACCTTTGATCATTGTGCCATGTGCTGATGGTGCCTCGCCCATTGTTTGAACTGAATACTTGTGCCTCAGCTCACTTTTCTTTTCCTACTTATGTTACATTATCTTACACCTTTAATTTATCTCTGTTTATTACAATTACCATTAGTTTTTTTTCATTAAAATTATTTTGTTTTTCAAGTACATGCAACAAGTATACAAGACAAGTACAAGTCACTTTTAATAGAAAATTATCTAAGAACAAGATTAATTTTTTTTTGTATATTTAGGCCGCGACAAATGAATTTCCAAAGTTTTGTCCGGTGCCCCTTTTGAAAAGTCAAAAAACACGTGGGGCATAAAAAAAAATAATTTTTTTTTGAACAGGATTTTCAATTGAAAATTTATGTATTTTAGAAAATTTCAACAATTTTTAAGTAATTGTGGTGAATTAGCCTAAAAGAACCTAAATAAACCAAAAAAATCCAATTGAAATTCCTTTTGCAAAATTTTAAAATCCAAAAATTTTAACGATCAAATTTTTTTAAAAAGGTTTTTATGAATTTCTGAGTGATTTCTTTGTAAACCTTACAAAAAACATTCTCAAAAGGCAATTAATTAAAAATGTAAGCAATTATACGTCTGTTATTGGCATTATTTAAAAGAAATTGCCTTAAAAACATAATCTGCAAGAAGAACTTTTTTTTTTTTTGCCCC